>JAQFYB010005188.1:0-14592 GCA_034694085.1 Pogonognathellus longicornis | reverse complement strand
AGAACTAATCAAACATTCTATATAAAATACCATAGTTTCCCCCCTTCACACGATCTTTATGACATTATAGCCATTACGCAAACACACTTGTTACAAACTCTTAATCAGTGCTGTGCAACAGTGTCCATTCAAGAAAACGTTTACCAACCTCATCCATTCATTTCAAAAAAAACAGAATCCGGGATACAGTCTTAACATTAATTATTTTGAATCAGAACCTCTAATAACCTGTTTGCGACCCGTGCGTGTACTACGAGTGCGACCCCAAGGCAGAATTACAATATTCTCCTAAATTATAAAAGGGTAAATAGAATGATTACTATATTTTGTTGTCAAGTAGGTTACATTCAACCAAATAATATCACAATAATTTTTTTATTGGTTGTCAAAATCAAGACCGAGAAAAGAAACTGATTTTATGGGAGCAAAAAGTACAGTTTTGATCACTGAATATTAAGAAACAATCACGCGTTGCGCTTAAGTTAACTTGCCCAAAAGGCTATGTAAAATACATTAATTTCGCGCATATTACGCGCAGTTATAGAAAATGGAAAAAACTAGTAGCTAAATTTAATGCAAAATGCATCACATGCATGCGTAAAAAGAGCCATTCATGTAGAGTCAATGTACATTATTTCTGGAACCTATTAAAATATATTCCATAAATATCTAGTATGATTACAAGGTGTTGATATGTGATACATTTCAACCCTTTAGTCAAAACTCAATTCTCAGTTACCACCACCCCCTGCTATTATGAGTTAAGGGTGTTTTATATTAATACTAATTATACTGACTATTTACATTCCCATAGCGTTACACGTAAGTGTTTACATTAACGCTTTTCTTTGAATGTTGACAATTTTACGCTGGAAAATTTCAACAAGTTCATTTACAATTTCTTCAAAAAAAAAATTAGTAACTAGTATTTTGGATTGACTGCTAGCAGTAACCTTGCTCATTGTACAATTGACCTAGGCGTACCTTAAGTTGAGAATTTAAGATAGTGATTTGGTCTACAATTAACAATATTATCGGAGTATAGACAAGAACCTTTCAAAACCTGAACCAGATTATTATTCAGACCAATGCAAATCCGAACGATCCAAAATTACTCTGAAAATATTATCGACGGAAAGAAAGATTCTAATTAGAGCCAAAAGTTTCAACAAATCGTAAACAATATATCGAATATATATAGAATTATAGAAATAATATGGCGAGAAAGACATATCGTATGCCTAAATTGAATTGTCACCTCCTAATAATCTAAATAATACACAAAATTATAGTATGGATCCTGCAATTTAAACAATTTCGTCAAACTTCGGTCCGGACATCTAAAACCAAGTCCGGGCATCCTCTAAATTAGAATAACCATCCATTGACGATCAGTCGTCAGGCAAAATCTACACTTATTTCAGAGTCAAAGATTTTTCCCCAATTAAACCCTCAACATTTGATATCATAGTTTTGATAATCCGAATCCGACACCAAAGCACCCAACGAATCTTATATTCGGATTACACCTATCCACGCTAGTGTCTATAAACCGCATGCTACCAATCGGGAATTTCTAAATTTAAAATTTTTATTGTCTTCAATACTTTACATAGATGTCGTTTTTCTTGTAAAAAACTTTTTATATAAATTCTCACTCAGAGGTCAATTGCTTAATTAAGTACACATTTGTAATTAATACTACAAGATTGATTAGATTAGAGCCAGATCTACATACAATGCATTGAATTCGCTCGAAAGGGCGTGTAGATAAATTGAATCAACATCATAAAATATATTAAATCCACCAATAACGCGCAAAATAATTATGCACTAAGAGGTCCTTTTTTCATGAATTATCTCTTTTTTGAGAGATTTCATTTCATCTAGTGTTAAATTGGAGGAAAGTTTCAACCTTCTAAGCCCACCCGAAAATCGTTTTCTGACTATAGCCTTGATTCTACGAAATTATTCATATAAATGAGACACGCCCCCCTTTGGGAAAGCCTAGGTCCGCCTCTGCTTCAAAGAAGTGATGTAATTCGCAACTAAACAGGAATTTTGTCACCAACGAAGCCAAATATTTCCCGAGACCCCCGAAAAGAAGAATAATGAATGAAACGGGATCAATTTTACCACAAAATGTAGACCTTCCTGAAATTCTTCTTGATACGTGAAAATTTAAAGTACTTCCAACCTTCTCTTACCAAAAGGGTGGTTCTAGTATAAAGACCCCAAATTATGGTTGCGCTAATACTCGGAGGACTACACGAATCAAACTTTTTTGATACGAATTTTTTCACAACATTGGTTTTATAAGAGTATTTATAAGAGTATTTGCAATTAAGCAACGGCATCCAATTAAATTGCCTAGATTATTATTTGTAAATTGGAGACAGAAATTGGCAGATGTGATGGAATGACCTAGGAATGTACAATGACAACAGAGATAATTTTTAGCAACAAATAATACAGCAGACTAACCACAGAAAATGAATTAATAGGCAATTGTGTTAACTGACACCTTTCATTTCACAAGTAAAGTACAAGGCTCAACTTACATTTAACTAGTTAAAATTAATTCCTTATTATCGTGGAGAAACTAAAATTGTGGATACCCGTTACATTAGTTTAGTTAACTTTCTAATAATACCTTATTCTAGTGAGGCAACATCTAAATTTTCTTGTTCTCACTCAAACGTACCTTTTCCTGTACTGATAGGTTAAGGGGAAGGTATAACCAAAGTAATATAAAATACTTATAACAACTATGGTTAATAATAGAAATTTCATAATATGATGACTATAACACGCAATTTGGCTGGCCATCTAATTGGCAAATTGTAATTTGAAACTGCACCTAGCAGATGTGCGCGAATTGTAAAATTATGATTCTAATGTAATTGGTATGAAGACTTGAATTTCAACCGATTTACACAACCCTTATGAATCTGCTAGAACTTTGTGCTAAGCTCGCCTTTCTAAAAAATATGAAGATAACTTACAGTACGGAAGGTAGCAAAAGTTTGGATTATTTTACCCTTAGGAGATATCCGACTTGTTTAAATCCTCTGATTAAGACCAACAAAGTGAGACGGACCAAAGATTCCTTGAATGTGTTCCTGAATTCCTCCGCTTTCAAAGCCTAAATGCAGAATCCAATATTATACCACAACTTATATACAGTTTTTAAAACGATCTTATTACTCTTACTCTTGACACTTGTTACTCTCTCTGAATATACAATCTGTTTTTTTGGAAACTCTCGAGAAGCCAAAAAGAACAGTTAAGTTCTTTAAATTGCCTCACCTAAAAACAAGATATGAGATCATTTTTGCTCATCGGGACACTTTGGATCATGATATCACCTGGGATCACATCAAAATCTTAGCGCCCCAAATTTCCTTCTCAATCACTATTTGTTTTATACCTATATCAAAATACCTCCAGTTAACTTTCCTTCAATATTCAAAAAGATATTCTTGCCATTGTAAAGTAACTACGAAAATAGATTTTGCCCACTTTCAATCCAACGATAACAGTAACAAATTTTCCCCAAATATAACTTGTTCCCGGAGGGGGGTCTAGAAAATTAAAATTCAAGATCACATACTTTAAAAACTGGAATCCAATAACTCCATCAAAATAAGGTGTTAATTAAACACCTACACAACCTGAACAGAATATTTCCTAGATTTAATGAGAGCGGTAAAACCTCTAAATTAACATTAGGGAACTGAATTGAAACGTTTAATCGAAATTGTAAGTGACGGATGAAACAGTCTCTATTTTTCCTTTTCTACTCTCTTGTATTTTATGACTTTAACACAGCCATCACTGAACATGCGCCAACATTTTCCAAACTACCTTCTTTTACTCTCCAAAACCGAAAGAGATAAGGAGAAAGGGGGGGCCTTCTGGGAAGTTTTAGACTACAACACATCTTCAGCTACTTGTGCAATCCTTACGTTCACCACCACACCGCTAACTGCTGATATTGATATCAAACGGAAAATCACAGTCAAAAAATAAAAATTTGGCGTAAACATAATTCCACTTTTAGTATTATGGTGCAGAATGAACAATTAATGTAAATTTTTTTTTCTCTGACCTTCGAGAAGAAACTCTACAAATGTTGATTTCCTGGTTCAAATGTAGAAAATTGAATCACGCGCAAATATTTTGAAAAAAACCCACTAAAACAAAAAAGATTTTACGTTTAAAGCATTATCGATTTATTAAATTTATTTTACTCTTACAAAAAAAAGAGAAAAATAATACTGTTGTGAAACTGATCGTAGTATAAAGATACACTAATTCCCCAATCTGATGCGTTGATAGAACAAAAGATAAGAATTACATTGACCATACCTATCATTACACTTTACATACCTTATTTTTAATGAAAATATAAAATTATCTCAACCCTAATTATCACTACACTTTACATACCTTATTTTTAATGAGTATAGAAAATTATCTCAACCCAATCACTTTAACGATAAAATAAATGAACTCTCACCTGAGATGTTTTGAAATGAACCTTCAATACCTTCCGTCTTGAAAATTTCAATTTTCTCCCAACAAATCCACACTACAGTAAGTACAGCAAAAAGGGAGATAATTAGATACAATTCTTTATCTGTAATGCCTCCAGTCGTACCTTATTCTTAATGAACAATATAATATTTTAATCAAATCACTTTTAGAATAAAAAATGAAGCCTCACCTGAGATGCTTCGAAATGAATCCTTAATACTTCCTCTCGTTGACTTTCAGCTAGAATAAAGAATAGATCATAGGATCGAAGAAGTTTTTTTTTATATATATAAGAACAAAACTTTACAAAAGCTATCTGTTTTCAAGCCACTCCTTCAATCACAATAAATTATTTGTTCAAACAGACCTCGTTTAAATAAATCCCATGCCTCAGCACTGAAATGATTGAAAAGTATAGACTCTTCCATGACAAAATTTTACAATAGTCAACCTTGAAAAATTAGAAAAGTTAAACCATTTGACTCAACATTTGGAAGAATCACTATAATAGGTAACATAACCTCGTGGACCTATACTACAAATTCCCAACTTCCAAAAAACAATAAGACGGTATATCCTATACTGGAAAAGTTAACCACGGCTGGACTGCGTGCCCGCATCCCGGTCGACTTAGTGTTGACCGAAGGCCCAATATTATGGCGTATGAAAGTAGAACTATTATTCAATACAATAATCTATGCCTAACCAAGCGTGTGTCCAAAAACAAAAATAAATTTTACTTTATCCTAACTTTATTGTAGATTTTGAAGTAGTCACTCTTGTAAACCCCACTGTGTAGCGCCCTCAGGAATAAGATAGACGTTTTAAAGTATAAACGCTCCTGTAATACGAAATTCTCCTCTTTCAAAGCCTAGAAACAAAATTCGATTTTCATCAATAATCAAGAAATCATTTCATTCATATTTATCCAACAGATATTTTCACAAGCAGCTAATTTATGTATTCCCTTGTATGAAAATCAAAACCCCGTGTAAATTAAGTTTGTACAAGCTTTTAAATTGTTATCAAAAATAACAATTACCGTTGGGGAATATCATGGAAATACACTCACTTGAATTATTGCAATTAACATTGTACTGATTCAAACAAAAATAATTTTTTACATGCTCCTTCATTAATTTCGTTTCATTTTGGGATCGCGTTGTCACAAAAATACTACCAAATTAACACTGTCAGAAGAGACAACAAAACAAAAAACAAATTTTCAAAATTGACATATTCACCCGAAGTCATTACTTTTATCCCAAACTAATTAAAATTGTTTGCGCCACGCGCCTCCTTTGGAACTTTATATTCCTTTGACCTACAACTACGTAAAATTAAACTAATCTTTCTACAGAGGTTGTCATGTAGGTCTACTGTATTAATAACAACCCCGTATCATAAATAGGCCCCCTTCTACGCCCTTGTAAAATATTATATTAAAAAAAATCCTTAAAAATCATTACTTGTTTTCTTATACACGTACATCGGTATAGAAGACCCGATTTCCCATACAATACCCTGTTTAATAGGCTGTACTATCGTTACAATCAGGCTGTACAGCCACTATTACATGCTACACTACAGTAAGTCACGTATTTCATATTTACAGCAAAAATACTTTCCCAAAAACTATAATTGCCACAACTAAACTACCAACCCTACTAAGTAATTACAAACAAGTAGCAGAGTAACTAATTATGTACATAAAAATTATAAAATAAAATTGCTCACCTTCTGTCTATCGAGTAAATTTTTCAAAATCTTTAAACAACTTCGCTATAGCAAAACTACACCTGCAAACAGAGAATAAAACCATAATTTAACAAAAAAAACGAATTCATCCACAACATTCGTTTACTTTTAGTGGACCGTTAGAAATCAAATTATATCTAATTTCCTTATAACTTAAATAAATACCTACCTTCTGTCAAGATTTACGAACTAAGCTCGCTACTCTGATTCTGCTGTCCAGTATGTCCCGACCTATAATGTTTTCCGACTAATACAAACCAAAGAGCATAATCAATAAAAAATTCCTTAGAAAAATATAAATCTGATTAGATAAAAAACCACAAAAAATATTGCAGGATGTTACTTACATCGCTCACCTTGTTTTCACAACTGAAAAAGTAACTCTGCTACGTACAATCAAAACAAAACACTCTTAAGAAATCCACACTACCCAACTTTCGAAAACGTATTGAAATGATTCACTATTTTGAGATCTAAAAATTTCCGTTCGTTCTATCTCGCTGTTCAAACAATAATGCAACCAAAAATCATATTTCTTACTGACGCTATCCTAGAGCAGGCGTCAGTAAGTCGTTTCTTTCTATAAAAACACTTCGTGACAACAAGTATCAGTGGCTTTTCCATTATATAAAATACTTTGACCATGCCGGTCTCAATTCAGACTTTCTAAACTTACATGCCTTTGCACTTATACCTAGACCCTATTTCAGTTCTTTCAGTCCCAATCATGCCCTGCAGTACTAAGACTCCCTGAAAATGCGTAACCTTATCTCATTCCTTCGGAGAATTACATGTTCTAGCACTTAAAAAGCTAAAAGGAGAATCCTTAAGTTCAATTGCTTCATTGTCCCTCACATACAATTTACCTTCCCCTATTCTGAACATTACGAGTTAGAATAACATGAACTCGTTGTATAAAGTACAAAGATATTTATGCTCTTCCCCGAATTCTCATTATAAAACAACCTTACCTTGCAATCATAAATAATTTTAACCCACTAACTTTAGTACTCTAGAAATTATTATTTATTATTACTTAGCAACTGACGAAATACAATTTTAATAAAGAATTGACATAAATAGACATCACCGTAGCCTATGCAACTCTTAGGTACCTATAAGAGAATTGTATTTATTAAAAAAGGGATATCTTACCACCCAAATTATAACGATTTTTTTATAAGTTTTCACCTAAAAAGTTGTTCCTACATAATACCTACAGATCATAAATAAAATTCTGAGATTAAATTTTATTAAACCATAATTATGCCCGTAAGTCGTCATTCTGATTAGAAGCAGTTATCCTTTTTAGTACAACTACGATTATTGATAAAAAAAGGACTAGATACACTAAATATTGAAATTCCCCACCCCTCCCCACAATCCTAATTTCTTATTAGAAAACGTGACTTTCTAGATCATTGAAATTGCATGACAGCCAGAACTCTGAAATATGAAAACAAAGGTATGCAAAAAGAGGACACAAGAGTCTCTGTAAACAATGTCGATTGATTATATAGACATTTATCTATATATTCTCTTCATCTACTAGGTGAATAGAAACAGGAGTATCCGGTTTGTGGTGATATCTGTTTACCTGCAAACTGGATTGCATTTCAGTGTAAGAGGGTGTGTAAACACTGTATCTTGTAACATCGCACGTCATTTAATTCCTCTAATATTATTGCAAGAAGTTGTATCATTGTACGTGAAAAATAACTACGCCAAGTATCCCTTAAACACAGAAATCGAAATACCTTATTTAAATTTAATTTTGAGTTAGCGTTTTGTTCAGATTACTTCAACTTATAGAAAATTTTATTCGCATCCTCTCGATGACATACATCACTATTCTTTAAAAAGAGACCTAGTCGGAATGGAACACTGTGTTCACGCCAGAAATCATAAACAAATAAATCTATACTCCAGATATACTAGGTGCAATTGTAGCGTATAATACATGTTATAAATTTAAATTCCTAATATAATAAAAAATATTAATACCTGATGTATTTATGCCAACCATAACCAAACAAAAAATCGCAGAACATTCAGGTTAAAACGTATTCATAATAAATTACAACAGCAAAGTCAGCTAGGTATACTATCGCATTATAAAAAACTGTAGGATATTAAATATATAGGATACTAAATTCTATATAATATTTCTTATTCATTTACGATATTTAAGCTTAACATTTGGATTTAACTATTTTAAACAAAAACCATTATAAAGATGTAATTAACAGTGCACTACTGTACGCACTATGCACCACTCCCCCTAACGAGTGTTCTCACTGTTCCAATACATCAAACTTCAAAACTCAATTAATTCCACGACATCCTTTTTACAAAAAAATAAAATGGTACCTTATTAACAGCCGCGAAAATGAAATTGAACCTCCACACCGAAAATGTTTGCAAGAGAGATTATAATCTAAATTCATCTCTTATAAGATACACAAGTCCCAACGGAATAGTAACCGTTCATTTAGTTTATACATAAAAAAAACACTACCTTTTATGGAAACGCTATCCCAAATTGTGCAATATGAAATATTCCATCAGAAAGTAAAATTAAGTGAAATTTGACCCACCGAGAATAGTTTCAACAATATACCGTTGCGGAATAAACACATTATCTAGTTATAGTACGGCGATTGTTGACCGGTTTTACAGCTTGACGAGGACGGTTTAATTTCTGACCAGATCATATGTTTAACGGCCTCTGATTTTGGTAAAAATTTTTTCGCCAGGATTCAACTTATCAACCGTGGTCTCAAGGTCATCTTTCTCTTTCTAAAGACCTATACTATATTTAAGAACAACGAAGATTTAACTGCTTGCGCGACCAAAGAATAAGCAACAGGATTCTTAGTGACGATTATTATCTTTGTGTAATAATAATGAGGTATAGTAACGATTAAACTAATATAATACTTATATAGTAATATTTATGTTGTCTTAATCGATATTGCAATAATCCAATAATTATACTAATATGATAATTACCTTATAAAAAACGGAGTAGTAGTTATATTAGTACCTTATAACAATACTTGTACTAATCAGACTAATTCAACCACTATAGTACTTAAAATATTACTAATCAACTATTATATACATCACTAAAACAAAATTGTATTCATATAACATATTTCATTGACATTGCCTATTGTGCTCCTCTTATCTCGTCTCACCTCACCCTATTCCCAATCCTAAACAAAAGAAGAGGGGGAGGGATGTGAAGAGTGGTGAGACGAGACGGGTTGAGAGCGGGAACATATATTTACTAAGTATTATTACAGTAAGTATGAAAACCAAAATTCCGCACAGGGAGGTAACCAAATTTTTACACAGGGAAGAATGCATTCCTTCCAAGGGAGGAACGCATTCTTCCTAAGAGAATTGCTCATCCTTCGAGAGGGAGGCGTTCTTTCAAGAGAGAGAAGCGCATTCTCTCTTAGGGAGGAAGTTTCCCGGACTGATCTGCGATCTGTCCGATGGAACAATCTTCTCTGCTCAGGGAGAGCCGAGGTTATATAAACCCGGCACACCCTCAGCAGAGAGGAGAGAGGTAGAATTTCTTCAAGACGTAAGATCTTATGTGTGAATCTTAACTGAGAGAGACGTGTGTAATCATGTATTATAAGCTTAAATAAACGGTCTTCAGATTCGAGCTAACATTAAATTCTCGCTAATTCGACATTTATTTTCTCGCTGCATTTTTCGACGGATAAATTATTATTTTATCTTTCATCTTTTCATTACTTTCTCCTTCTGCCGTCGGGGGTTCGGGTCACAGCACTTGAACCTGCACAAAAGTGGTGGAGATGCAGACCTGGTCCAAAAACTCACCATTAAAAGACATCAATTACTAGAATCAAATTTTCATCAAAAAAAATATAATGTGTATATCAGTATCAACAAAAACATTTATCACCATAGCACTTACAGCACTCGTTTCTAGTACCGCTACTTACTATATCCTCCTTTTTGTTCATAATTTTGAATCCACGCTCTCTCAGTATTTTCCAGGCGTCGAAAATTTACTTTTAAGAAGTTCTTCATAAGTGCACCATATCAAACATCACAAGAATTCAGCCGCTACTTCTCTCCCTATCGACCAACACCACGGCTGGCCACTTAAACGCCTCAAGGTACGTAAACTAAATTATTACAAATTCTATCATTAATTTTAAGCGCATCCAAAAAAGGGGGTTGTCCATCTATAATCTAGCGACCGAAACACTATAGTTATCAATCAGGGCCCAATTCACTGACTTATTGTTAGAGAATACGATTCCTAACTATAGCAATTAAGAGACGTCTCTTTGTTTCCCAAACTTATCCATTTACTATCAATGATTTGTGTAATGTAAAATACATTAAAGCAGAGAACATAAGAAGAATAAGAATAATGAAACATAATAACTATATCAAACAGCTAAAATATTAATAAAACTACTTAACGAGACATTGGAGAGAATAAACTAATTAAGGAGATATTGAAAAGTATAAAGAAATTATTGACTCATTGAAGAGAATAAACTAATTAAGGAGACATTGAAAAGTATAAAGAAATTATTGAGACATTAAAGAAAATAAACAAGATAATGAGAATAAAGAGAATGAACTAATTGATATGACATTGAAGAGAGTATAATAATTATTGCGACATTGAAGAAAATAAAAAGGAAAATTATGGTGGTAAATCCGGTAGTAATTCCAAAAAGATGATAAAATATATGAGGATCATGGAGATATGAGAAATTACATAGGAGATGAATAAAAACAGGAGAATATACTACTAATAATGTTATTACAAAACAAGTTAATTCAGACAAAGACATGAGATTCCGAAGAAATAAGTTTAAAAAGTAAAATAATTACTCAGGCTAATAAACTACTTGGAATAAACCCATTCGACAAAGCCGTTAACAAACATAAGCCTAGCTAGACAAAACACATTAATTTGCTTCATTCCTTGATTTCCATTTAAAAAGAGAATCCTATAAGCATTGAAATATCACTTTCACAATACTCTCAACGGGATATATTACATTTTGTCATTGATATTATCACTACGAACACTATTAGTGTCACACAAGTTTCTATATGGACAACCCTCCTTCCCCAGAAGAGGCATTTGAAGAGGCTATAGACGTGCTACTAGTCGATAGCGACTATTACAATTTTCACTCACCATCCTATTCAAACCATCCTCGGTTCGTCCCCTCACCTGATACACCTCCCGAAGACCCATTGCTTAATCTTAATCTACGCACTTCCACACCCAATACGTCATCCCCTCAAAATCAACCCCAAGTATCGGCACCAAATTGGATTCCAAACCCTTTCTCAAACCCCACCCAAAATTCTACACCACCAAGCCATCAAAACCTACTTTCAAACCCCACACAAAATCCCACACAACCAACCCATCACAACCCACTCTCACACCCCCCTCTAATTTCAGCCCCACCATGGCGTCCAACACATTTCAGTAGTGTTCAGGTACCAGCCATGAGACCAGTTAGAAGCGTAGTTTTACCCCCTAAATTTACGGGTTCAGCAAATTTCGATGCTGAGGACTTCATGATTTCGTTCCTCAACGCAGCCGATGCAAATATGTGGAATGATGAAATGAAGATCTCACATTTGCCCGCTCATTTGACAGGCAATAGTTTAGATTGGTTTAATAATTTTAAAGCGGAGCAGAGTCGTTTAAACCCCAACCGAGTACGATTAGGATTCCCATTATTTACGTGGGACATTCTCTCGGCAGCTTTTCTTGAACAATATAGTGATAGTCTCAAATGCCCCCTAACTATAGAAAACTATGAGATCCCTACATCAAAAAATTGACGAGGCCTGTTTACAGTATATGGTGAAAGTCGAAAGATTAAATAACAAAATCAATCCCAATATGCCAGATAAAGAGAGAATTTTCAATATAAGTAGAGGGTTAACCAAAAATAATTTACAACACCTCAAAACAAATAACCCGATCACAATTTCCCAACTTCGTCAACTATTTAAAAATATAGATGCTATAGAATCTATGTACGAAACACAAAATGAAGACGATGCCTTTACTCTTATGAGCGTATCTGAACCCATCTCATCCCCTGTACAAACAACAAGCTCTAATAAATCGATAGCCCTTTCGGAAAACGATTTATTAGATCTTACAAAAAGAATAGTCCTTAGAGACTCAAACAAAACTTGCAAAACGTCCAACTAAAGATCTACGTTCAATTTGAGATGGCAGATTTGACGAAGTTTCACCGAATATCCCTCAGAATTACAATCAAACTACACACCCCCCTAGAGAATACTTTCAGCAAAACTATCAGCAACTGCCTAACAATTTTATGCCACCACGGTTTCAACCTTACTTTAATCGCCCCCCTAGAGGAAATTTTATTAAGAACTTTCAAAATACTCAATACTCCCCTCAAAATAACTATTATAGAAACTCCCAACCTAATATTATCTGCTACAACTGTAGAGGTAATCATTACTCCCGCCAATGCCCCGCTCCAAGACAATGTTATCATTGTGGAAGCCCCGATCACTCAGCTATTCAGTGTCAGTTTGCCCCCAAACCCCTTCCTTTAAACACGAACCGTTCAGATGCTCTGGGGCAGCATCTGAACACACCAACAGCCTAATGCCCCCCTTGCCATAAAAGAAGAAGAATACATATTATATCACATACAATCTCCGCTTGAGAAACTTATTAAAATTAATTGCATAATAAATGCCCAAGCAAGCACCTTACTGCTTGACACAGGTAGATACGTAAATTTAGTAACCCACAGAATACTTTCACCATCTCAAATAAGCACTGCCCAACACCCAATCAAACTAACTGGCATTCACCCATCCCCTCTTTATAGTAATGAAGTAGCTACTATAGCTATACAGATTGACTCACTCTGCTTTACACTTACCGCTTATGTCCTTACAGACTTCCTCACTCCTTGTCTTATGGGCTTATCTACCATGCGTAAATTGCAAATCCATATTAATTTAGACGAAAATACAGTCATCTTTCCTGGCAATCACGTCATTCACATAAATCCTCCCAACAACACCACAGTTCCACATTCCCATTCTATAGATAATAATCCCCAACTTTCCTTACTAAGCAATACCCAAGCAATACTAACAATAATTCCGAATAATAACCACGAACCCCCAATCGAAAAGACCCCAATGCTTGATAACAATGTCCCCTCAATAATTTCTACAACCACCGCTTTCTCTTTCTCAGACCCGCCAACTGTATATGACAATTCACCCAAAAAGCAAAACATCGACAACGTAGCCACCACTACACCCCTTCAAAAAAATACTACGGTTGATATACCTGGAAAAATTGAATATGATATACTCTTACCATCACATACTGAAAACATAATCAACACTAACACAAGCACCCTAGAACAAAACTTTTTATCTACACTCTCATCCCAAAACGTCTTAGACCCACAAACATGTCCCATGTCCAACCTTACCATTAAGCCCCTACCCTCTCCCCTAGCTCAAAACCCACTCATGACTTTGCACCCGACCTCTCCTACTAACCACAACATTCATACAGATCGTCTTTTGTCATTATTATATAGTCCATCAAACTATTCCTCACCTCCCCTTATAGAATTGCAGGAAGAGAATCTCCCCAGAAAATCAATAATGAAACCTACGTCGTCTCACACACCATATACATTATTCCCTGACAAGGCAAAACAAGTTACATTTACAACATCCCACATATTAAATTATAATACGGAAGCCCCTAGTACAGAACTCTCCATATTACAGATTCAGCAAGCCCCACTACGTTCACCCGACTCGAACCCCTACTTAGACTTACACAACTTATACACTCAAGACACTGAATTAGACACACAAATCTCAGATCTCACTACTGAAGCCCCTAATTGGAATTGGCTCAAGACAACTCTTCAAGACACTACCATATACTCCCAGCCATTGCCCGCTGCCGTCAAACCCCCTAGTACGGAACTGGAAATCCCCAGTCTACAAAGTCACTTTATCAACATACCTGGACTCCACAAACGTCCTACATCACTTACTATACCACATATAAACACTAATCCTACATCTACCAACATTTTAAAATTGAACCAACCCATTCACTATCAATATCCCATCAACCCCTCATATTACTGTTACTCCTTAACGCCTGTTTGTGTTCACCCCCAACAATTAAACGAAATACCATTTACAATCACAAATACTATTGTACCAGGGCACTATATC
>JAQFYB010005187.1:0-14593 GCA_034694085.1 Pogonognathellus longicornis | reverse complement strand
AGTCCAGTCAAAACCACAGCTAAATCTGTTGCACAAGGGCAAGGGTCTACATGCATAACGTTAATTTACGTCGAAATCACGTAATGTATGCATATGTACCTATATAAAGGTACAAATAATATTTTTTTACTACCTATCTCATATGGTATTATACATTGTACTTAATGTTAGGTATATAAAAGTGCATGTAGAGTAGAATGTATATGAAAGAAACAGAATTACCGTGAACCGAGATGGATATAAGTTGTTAGATGGGTATCTTTGCTCACTCGGTGCAGGAGTACACCTGTCTTACATTATAAATAGCGTAAATACCTTTCCTTATCATTTATCTCATATAGCGATCATGATTTTGGTTTTAAAATTTCAATGAAATGCACGAATGCAGTATACCTTAATGTAGCCATGTACCTAGTGCCTATAACATACATCAACATCCCCGAGCTCATGCCATGATAATAATAATAAAGGCCAAGAGCTGTTTCCGCTCGTGTCTCATGGTGCAATCTGTATGTACATAATTCGGGGGTATATAAGTGAAGACAAGAAGAGTGGAGAAGATGTGTATAGCTGTTTGTGTAATATATCACTCAATGTCAGAGGCAGAGTCAGAACATTATGCTGTTTTCTATGGAAATACTTAGCACAACTCTGAGTTTCTACGTGGACTTGAATTTAGAACTCATATTTTCTATTCGTTTTTTTCTGATGTCAAGACAAGGAAAACGTTAGCATAGGAGAAGATAGTTGTTGCTGTATATAAATGTTGGTTTGTCTTAGTTGTTGGTCCGCACGAGCCGTGTTGTGCGGGATATCTCATCTCATCTCACTCAGCTACTCTGCCCTGTCTTTCCATCTCTCACAATAACACGCCCTTCTTTTTATCATTTTCATATTTTATATCCATCTTTCTGAACATCTACGAGGACTGTGCCACCATAAAAACTTGAAACTCTATCTCCTTGCATTGATCTCAGGATTAACCTTTGTACAAATATTTTAAATAGCAACGCAGATTGAAAAAATCATTGGGTTTGGGTGTACGTTGCATTGTGGCTTGGTTGAAGAAGTGATGTGTGAATCATTTGTCGTATATGATCGTCTGAACATTACACGGCAAATGCTGCAATTTTTTGTGGCAACTAGCTGTGTAATATATCACGACGTATTATGTAGTGTTTTGGAGTGGGTCAGAGTCAGAGTTGGCTTTACAGATGTTGTCATCATTCTACATCTGCCACAAACACCTTCCTATTGAGTTATGATGAGAAATTCTAAGGCGTTTTAAATTGGAGTGGTGACAAGGTCTTTCTCCCTCTGTGTGTGTCTCTCTCTCTCTGTCTCATGCTCTGAATGTCTGTCTAGTTTTCTCTGATGTCTTATCGTGTCTTGTTTTTAGTATCTAATTCCTTCTAGTAGTTCCTTGTACCGGTTTGTCCTCAGATCCATTTACCTTACACCATTATCTAATGTCAACATAATATGCCTGCCTGGGTGTATTCCGGGAATTCACTTTAATATGATAATTGCTTTCGATTTTACTCTCTGGACAAGTTGAATAAAATATATACACTCCTATCCTGTACTTGCATTAGCAGTGTCCTCAACCAACTGAAACTGGCATCTTATTACAAACACGTTTTATACGAGTTAAAAAGGTAGGCCTTTCCAAATTCAAACCGCTATTATAAGTTTCTTGGAAAATGACAACGTTAAAAAAGGAAAGGGTTATATAGTAGGTGATCTCTTGCCAGCAAAATGAAACAAAACAAAATTTTATTATTATTTAAATAACGAAACGTTATCCAGAAAATGTTCTTGCCTTATATACCGTGGTGAATTAAATACTCGCCCAAAAATTCTATACTTACCTTGAATTTCTGTAACACCTTGTGCAAATAGGTTTTGCATTACAATGTATGGTTCGCTTATAAAATGTGTGTGTATTTGTAGAATTCGGTTTGTATCTTATGAAATGAACCTACCTTGTTAATTGGTAGCAATTGCTTTAGTAGGTATTGCTATAATCAGGACTTTCAGGACAGTGTATGTTTACTTATTCCTAGATTAGTCAATATCAGACGTTAACCATGTCTTCCAGTCACCAGTTATCTAAGAATGAGCTACCATGTCCAAATAAATCCCTATCACTGAATCAGATGTGTCAAGTTTGCTGTATATCTTTCAAAGAAAAATGCCAATAAATTGTATTCTACAATACAAATATTTGCAACATGATGCTACTATCGGTCAAGGAAATAATCTATTTAGACAAGGTTACTAGAATAATATATTCCTACTTAGATTACCAGAGTGCTGAGTAGTATGCATATGTAGTACTGAGAAACAGAACTGTTTTCACATTGAAAGCTAAACCAAATCCCGTGTAATTAATTCTTTATTGCGTTTCTGCCTTGACATAACATTTTGACAAATATTTATTTGTCATGATCTTGGCCCTTGTTAAGGACATTACTAGTCTCATTAGTCTGTAATCTTTTTAGCCTGACTGGTTGTATTAGAAACTAATACAAGAGACGAAAATTATTACTGGGTTGTTTCCATTACATGAAATACTGAGTAAAAATACATTGTTCCCCACTTTTTGGTTATCATAATGTAATTTATGTTTAGGTGTTACACCATCTGGCTGTGCAGATAACACGTAATGTGTCTGTGGTATGTAAAGTTACACTTATTGCATGCATGCATATTATATAAATATTGTCTACCTACCTACCTGAGACAATTTCCGAATGTTTTATGACTTGACGAAAGGCAATAAAGAACTAAAGTTGATAACAAGTTGACGTAATAAATCCATCAAAGAAAGCGAAGGAAAAGAACAATAATAATGAAACAGTCAAGGTATTGCCTCTTCTAATCTAAGTGTAGCATTAAAACATTTACCACTCACTGTATTACACGTATTTGATGCTTATTGCTAGTCCCTTGGTGTAAGTGTAAGTGCACTTAAGTATATCATAAACGCATAAATCAGAAAAGATTTGAATTTGGTTTATAAATAAAAACAGAACAGGTAAGGTCATCTGAATCACAAAACTTGATAATAACAACATGCAGCTGCAATGTGTAATTGTACCTAATATACATACCTAGCTACGAACATAGCTACGTAATCTTTTACTCCGGGCTAATAACGCCTTACGCTTCTGAGTTTGTGGGTTAGCACCCGTCAGTACAGTTAAATAGAAAACTAGCCGTGACTGTAAATAAACAACCACTACAATTTTATAATCTTATCTAAGTTCCTATACCTACCCACATGCCCGTATTCAGGGGGTGGGCGAATGGGCAATTGCCTCCCCCGAAATCCCAAAAAAGAGGTTATTTTGCCCTGAAAGGGCCAAATAAACTTTTTTTTTGTACATTTTGTCCTCCCCGAAATTGATTTCTGGATACGGCCGTGCCTACCCATGTGTAAATGTATATACCTATATAATATACATGCACCAAACGATTTACCAGTCTCAAAGTTGTGTTTCTAGTATAATACGCTTCAATCATTAGAATGCAATCTGAATTTCAACTTTCTGCTCAAAAATGATTAAAATTCCAAAACTTGTCACAAACTTGTCATTACATTTGCACACGAATGAGGAATACTGGGATCGTTCAGACAAAACAGAAGTTTACTACATACAACTTTAGTTTACTGCAGTTTACTCCCTACATGTTCAAGACATGCATAAACCTCACATTGCAAACAACTGGATGGTCTCTACATGTTTTTATTACTTTAGTTAGGTACTACTAATGCAATACGCACTATTAAATACGTGATAATTTAAATCATACTTGTTAATTCAAATTCCATACTAGTTGTTTTGTTGCGTTAGCTGAATGTAGCAACCTGGAGCAAGTAGCGCCTTAGTAATTTACACATACTGTGGGATCGATTGCAAATATATTCCACCTTGGCAAGCAAGTTATATTATATCATTATTATAATCTATACAAGCTGTCCCCTTATATGTAGAATGTAAAATGCAAGCGCACCAAGTTCTAGGAGATTACTTGTAGTATGATTTCGCTGTAGCCAAAAGTGAGAATACAATACAAGTATTTGAAACCTTTCACAGAGCATTATTCAAATGAACATAACAATTTTACGATGATTACCTCGTTCACATTTTTGCATTTGAAGACAAGGCAAGTGTAATACACATAGTATACCTATATATACCGTATGGGGGGAAATACTCTGAAGATTTTATTGCAGTTGGTACTGTACGAATGTTTTAGACATTAAGTGCAGTCTTTTCTGAGAGATGATTGCAAATGTTGAGTCCAAGTGAAGATCGAGCGTCACAGGGAGTTGAGTGATTGGATCCGTCAGTCTTTAACACTGACAGCCAGCAAAGCGTGTCTTGTCATTTCTTTTACGAGCGTTCAAATACACGTACAGAAAAGACTCTTGAGGAAAACAAGTTAATTTCACAGAGATACAAGTTCCTGTCTTGCACAAGTACATTACACTCCACACAACGATTATTAACAAGTGTACTTACCTACTTACTACATAACACTGAACATCCAAGCATGCCTTGACTTTAAATTAAATCCAATTCAATTCCAACCCTTTTGTAGTACCTATATAGATTGTCAATCCACTCGTACAATTACTATTGCAACTTTTATAGAATCTGTACGTGTGATAGGGTTTTGGATGTTGTGCTGGCCTAATCAAATGAGACACCACACCACAAAACAAGACAGGGCAGAGTTAATCGTCTATTAAAGTCAGTTCTCCATGACATGTATTGTCTTATTGCCTATTTCGTATTCATTAAAAGTTAAAATGTTATTTTCCATGAAGGTTAATGCATCGAATTAAGTACCTGCATGAATTACATTGGTTATGTTAAAAGCTCATGTCAAGTTGTTGTGTCAGAGAGAGACACCCATGTAGTATGCAGCTAAAACAATACATTTCTCACATACCTTCCCTTCATGTAACATCATTCTGCAAGATGATACTGATACAAGATACAAGCTCATTCTTACACAGTTACACAGCCGTAGTAATACACTAACAATAATAGCCCGTCTTTGTGACATGATGACAAGATCAATGTTCTCAGCTTCTACAGTATCATATTTAGGTATTGTAGCTATCCCGCTAGAATTCTCCAGTGCTTTTATATCTTTCTATTACATATAAGTTCACAGTTCATATCCTGTTCCAGAAACAAGCGTCCAGAAACCTGGAGAGGATCTGTGGCAAGGCAAGCGTCTTGTTCATTGAAGCGAGTCGTCCGGAGTTTAAGACGCATTGTGTGAACAGTGAACTCTGAAGAGAGACAGAGAGCATTTTTTATTTGTTTGAAGACGTATATGATGTAGCTATTACACTCTATTACCTATGTATTAGCTAACCAAGTAGCATGAACTGAATGTGAGTGAAGGAAGTACAATATACTCACTACTACTTACTAACTAAGTTGGTTTGTTCGAGGAATATGTATTGTGTGCCACAATAATGTAATATGTAATGTAGTGCTATTCTTTTGCTATGTTATACTACAAGTACATACTACAGAAATATAATACTGTGGAGATGACTGTCTTCTACATTCTACACACCGCTTGTTAAGACTCAGAGAGAGAGAGAGAGAGAGAGAAGTGTAAGTTGAATTCAGTATGTGTTGTGTGTAGTGTGTGTATTAGTGTTAGGGGATGTAATGTCATGCGCCTATTGCCTTCCACTTTTCAGTTAGTTGATCGTATTCTTCTCCACTTCGTTTCCATTGCAGATTGCACTGTTCTTGAGCTGTGTATACGAACAACGTTCTTTAAAGACAACTTGAGAGACGACTGAAGAGGAAAGAAGAAGAAGACGAGCGAGAGATTGAGATGCTGTGAGTCCAGAAGTGTTCTTTCGTAAAACGAGTCTTTAAGACCAACACAAACTTCTAGCTTCACACATAGCACACATCAGACACACAAAACTACCTTGTACTTGCATTGGAATTATAGGAGGAACAAGAGAGATCCTTGTGTATTGTATATAAAAAGAACTGATATCTTGTATAAAGGAGATACGTACGTTCATTCTGTCTCGTTCATTCATCACATGGTTCCTTCATTTACAATTTAGCATCTACCTGTCTCTTACTTTCTAAGTCAGTAAAGTAAGGGATATTTATACGTTACGTAGGTTGTGGTTTGACGTGCCAACTATTTCTGATACTCTGTTCTATACTATACACCGAAACAACACAACTGCTTTGTCTCAAGTCGCCTCAGCCAGCACTTCCCATTGGCCACCACTTTTTCTTCACACAAAAACTTGAGAAAACAGAGACATTGCTAAAGTTGATAATTATAGCTACAGTTTCAGTGGTTTTTCATCAAACTCAAACGATTTTCGATTCGATCAAGTATAAGCTCCTTCTCGTACAAAGGCTGCAGCTGCAGATAATCCTTTGATTGGCTCATTATAGTATTCAAGATTAATTTGTGACACTTACACTGTTTATGGCACTCTAACTCTCTAAGCCACAGAGTGTATATTAATCAATCGTTCTGAAATACATTGCTGTCAGAAAGTATTAAAAAAGTCATTAACGAGAATTTTTGTCTTTGGAAGTCTTTGAATACAAAATAAGTAGACAGTGCCACATTTCTTGACTCTCTGGAAGGCTATAACGTTCCGTGTTGCACTTTTACAACTGCACAGGTAAGATCATTTTCTGTCATTTTGCTTAGTTTTTAAGTTTCAAGGTTTTAGAACAACAACATTATCATGGTATACCTGAATATATATTACTATAAAAATAAACATTGTATTGCATACCATATAGATATTCTCGAGTTATCGATACCTTCAATTCAAGTCTAAAGTAATACATACAGCATACTGGATCGTTTGCACTTGCTGAGTGCTTTTATTTTGCCACGTGTATTTTCTTTGGTAGCATGAATGAGAGTGACATGACAGACAGATACATGTATAGTACATCTTATAAATGTCTAAAATTTGTGTCTCATTGAACAAGGCACAAGTTTAGGTATTATTATCATGTTTTAGTCAACACTTTTCGTTATTGTTTTACACTTTCCCGTTTTCTGCAGCATACCATATAGCTTAAAATATAAACAGTAGTATTAGTAATGTGCAGATAAGAATGCAAATGTAGAAAGTGGGCATTAGGTAAACGGAGCAGCAATGTGGGTTTAGTAGACGCACCTAACGTAAATAAATATAAAATCTGCAATCCACCCTGGAGTCTACAACGTAAGAATTTGTTTATTGTAAAAAGAGAGGTTATCGTTCTGCCCCATATTTTTGACACCGTAACACGACATAATGCGTTGCAAGTTGCAACGTTGTAGCATTAGGTACCGACGAGCGAGGAGCGAGCGTACGGAAATGTAATATGTATCTGTAAACTCTATAGGTATTTTTATCTAAAAAAAGTATATTCACCTAGCATACCTAGCTATGCATAGTTCATTTACTCTACATTACACATAATGCCGAGCAAAATGAAAGAAAGAACGAGGAATTTGTCTCAGTACACATTCTGCGCATAATAGCACGCTATATACATTCATACATACATAATAGCCAGTATTTAGCAAGAAAGAAGGTAGAATAGGAAAATACTGAGGATAATGGCAGCATAAATCATTTATAACGACCTACAAATATACCTATAGATACCCAACCACAATCTGGAAGTGGTAATGAGTCTCTCCCGCCTTTTTGTTAGTATTCCAGTTATATTTCGCATTTAGTTTTGCCAGAATGATGCTGGTTATCTCATCTGGTTTTGCGTATGCATCAAAGTAAGTTTAGTATTGTGCCAGTTAAATAGTGAATGAGCTATGATGCCAAAGTAAATAATGATTTGTACAACTATTGTAATGTATACACTCTATACCTATTAAAATCTGTGTGAAACATATAGCTCCGAAAAGTTCATAGCTATATACATACAAACTATCCGCATGTAAAAAATCACATAGCCTATTACTAATGTTTAGTGTAGTATGAAGTTGGAGTGAGACTCGACAAGGACGAAATCAGAGAAACAAACTGGTAGTTATCTGTAGTTAGACACGGGAACCCGACATTTCCCGCATTGTACCTATAAGTTGGAACAATAGACAGGAAGATAGTTACTACTTATGCCTGGAGACGATTCTACTCCAGTGTTACCACCACAACTTTTCATATACTTCCTTCCAGGCTTTCTTTTTTCTTTTACAATGTCGTAATATACAGTTTCATCTTGACAGCAAGATATTATTACACATAGAAAACGTAGCAGTGTATAAATATGCTTTATAATATTTTTTATGTGTATAAAAACTAGAGAGTACTATTGTAAGTGTGTGCATTGCTATATATTAGCAAGTAAACGAAGGAAAGTATTATTTTTTGCAAAGAAGAGCACCAGGCCGGTGGTTGAAGGATATCCCGCAGATATTGCTAGATACTACTACAGCTATACAAACAAGGAATAGTAACGTTAACGTAATGTAGGACGTGTTTGATTTTCTTTCACTCGAACACTCAAGTTCACAGAGAAAACAGATGGAGAAGAGATGCCATGTATTTATGTTTGACGTTGATCTAGTACTCAGCTCTCTTGTGTACATTATTGATAAAAGCAGTCTCACAAGACGCTTTCTTTTTCATTTATAAATCTCTGTGGACACTAGAGAAATGTTTTAAGATCTATTATTGACAATTCCAACCGACAAACGTGCAGGAGTGTGTGTGAGAGAGAGACAGAGGAGTTGTTGAGAGGACAATATTATGACTTCTGGTAAATCGTGGTATAGAGTGGTGGAACACTGATTTGCTACTAAAATTTTGTTAGTGCTTCTCATGACTTGCCATAAGGGAGAAATTGTAAGTGTAAGGCAAGGAAGCAAATAAAAGAGAATGGAGAGGAAGGAACAGAAAAAATAAGAATCTCGTTTTGAATCATAAAGAAAGAAGAAGCGATATGATCACACACACATATTTGTACGAAGTGTGTGTAGGTACATGGGAAATATATTGTTTGTAGGTATTAGAAGTGTTTAAATGGAAATCCATATGATATCTGCAGTGTTATGTTCAAGGCCCATGTGGATTGTGTGGTGTAAATTTTGCTTTTGTCATAATACCCCATCCAGAAGTAGTTGAGGTGCTCTAAATGGCCTGTCGTAAATAAATCAAATGAAACTCGTGTTAGTTAATTGCAAACAAAGTTGCTGTATCGTTTTCAACGCTTTATTGTTCACATTTCTCTTTCCCAAATTGCTTCCCAAATGTCTAGCAATACTATACAATTTCTGTCCCTATAAAACATAAACTGCAAAACAACGTAGAACAACCTCTTACAAAACAAAGGTAAAACTACTTAACCAACACAAATCACCGCCTTTTAACACCTAAACCTATTTGCACTCAGAATTACACACAATAATATGAACTGTCAACCAAGTACTTTATACATTACACACCCACCACTATGTAGGCTACACTCCTTATGTTATTCCTATAGGTATTCATGTACTAAATGGACTAAATACATCTATTGTTTATTTCAGAATGAAAATCCAGTCCCAATGAATGCAACCGAATGAAAAAAGGAAACTTCACTTTACTTGTTAACTACCTACTGCTACTTAAGTGCATTGGCAAGTAAATACAGAATTATAGGTGTAGGTAAATGTGTCGTGCATACGCAATAATAATAAAATCGGCTTCTTTAGAGAACTGACTGTGTCTGTCTCCGACTCATTAACACCAATCCCATCAACAAATCAACTAAGAGACATTGAAAGTGTGACTTGACTGTGTGGATGAGTGTACATAATTCATTTGTGGGTTGGAATGTGTACAGAGACATGTAAAAGCATTTAAAAGCTTAAAATTCTCATCAATAACATTAATACCAATACTAGCAAACAGTTTCAGACACATCAAAATGATTGGTGTGTTAAACTTAGAACAAAACACGACAAAAGTCTCTAGGCACATAAAGCACTTAGCTGTACATGCTAATTCTGACGCTAATTATCCTCATGACTTGATTGAGTGCGTAGACATGCGAAATTGTAATCCTCGTGCAAAAATGGAGGATGATCTTCACAACTGAATTGAATTGAATACCTACTATTATTATTCATCAACTAATCCACACACTCTAAGTATCTAGAACAGCAAATGGTCATAATTAAGTATCACTCTTTAGCTTTGGTGAGATACATTGATACAGAACATAGCTAAACATAATAATAATATCAATAGTGTGATTCTAAGTCTAATCATACTTGAAACTCGATGAGTGTTTCAACTGAAAACTGAAAATGGATGACGCAATTGGAAGTGACTGGAGAAGATGAGAAGTTGCTAAACAAGTTTTGCTACTGTGTGTAATGCTGAACTGTAATAATTATTATTAAAGATTTCTGGCAGCCTATCAGGTTATCTCACAGACTTAAGAGTTTCGACTACTAACGAGAATGTATGTAGAAACTGTTTGGTGGTTGTGGTGCTGTCATTCATAATTTGTCTCGAGTGTATGTCACCAGTCATACAAGAAAATTAATTCAGATAACAAAGAACATGCATATCTGTCAAATTAATTTGCATTGGTACTGAAGCCATAGATAAATCGACTTTAAAGCAGAAGTCAAGTATTTTGCATGCTGGAAAGCTGATATGATCTGATAGAAAAGGAAATAAATGTCAAGAGCACCAGACAACAAGTACAAAGAATTGAGATCATCAGCCGTACAGGGAATCCAGGAGAAGAACAAGAACAAGAAAAATTACGATTGCTCTGCATTGCTCCTAGAAATAATACTTCCTACTATTAGTACAACACTATACAAATAGCAGAGTGTGTATCCTGTATGTATATGAACATATGAATGTAGTACTGGGTTGAGATTTTATACGTGCACCAGCAGCAGTCCAATTAAATGAAGATGCCCTGTCTCAGCCACTTACGCCAATCGACTACGTCTCATCAAGGATTTTTCCTGTTGTATTTCCTCGTCGTACTTTTGACGTTTGCACGAGTGAGCCGTGAGCAAGAACTTTTCAGTGACTACAGCAGCACGCAAACCATTCAAATCACAAATACATTGTCATCCCTACAGTCGTCTCCTAATGATCGTCAAGAGTTGGCATCCAAGTCTAAATCTAGAGTAGAAAACCCCAAGATACTTTTACAGACGAGTTTGGGCCAAATTAAAGGAAGGACATACACAGTCAAAGATGGCGAAAAGGTTGCAGGATTTCTGGGCATACCATACGCTGAGCCTCCGATAAACCGGCTCAGATTCAGAGTAAGTTCATTACCTATACCCATACCTTCAACTTCTTTTATACCACTTACTTATATAGCAAATTACTTGCTATTGTCTCAGCAATTTGCTCTATTTGGACCATGCAACAGATTTATGTACCAGAAATACGAGATATATACCTAGATGCAATTATAACATGTCTACCCATATACAGGTTTCTCATATTAATTAAGTTATTTATACAAGGATGGATTACATCCTAAGAGTATAAGTCTTTAAACGAGTAA
Organism: Pogonognathellus longicornis; assembly: GCA_034694085.1. Lineage (NCBI taxonomy): Eukaryota > Metazoa > Arthropoda > Collembola > Entomobryomorpha > Tomoceridae > Pogonognathellus > Pogonognathellus longicornis. The sequence goes on along the minus strand of JAQFYB010005187.1, from coordinate 3,023 downwards.
TACTCAACTTAGGTACATCACAAATATCCTCACAGAATACAACAACCTCGACTGTCTGTAACTCACTCATGGAGTTTAATTACTTTGATAATTTTATTATGTGGTAATTAACGACAGATTTCACTCGAGAGTCTTTTAATATAAAATAAAGTGGATTCTCCGCTAAATAAGACGCTTCAGTTGAGGAGAACTTAATTTCATTATAGCTAAACAGAAATATCTCATGTCAGATGAGTTTGAGAAGTCGGTTGCTTTAGTGTCTGTGTAGTATTTCCCATGCCAGGCCACACAGCCAGAGGACGATGAAGCATTCGTCGAGAGAACAGCCTTTTATATATTATTGCACTTATTAATGTATTTCCTAGTATACTATAGTAATTCTTAAGTACAGATATATTACACAGTTAGTGTTATTACCTAGGCTTTGTGTGCTGTGGTTTTTCTTCATAATATTCTTCCTAGGCCAAAGTTGATTAACTGAGCATCTTGAAATGTAATAAATTGCTAAGAATCTATGATAGCCTCGTAAATTAGTAAGCAGGCTAAAGAAATGCTCCAGCAGCAACTATACTACTGCCACCACTCTCATATGTCAAATGAACTCACAGTGATTGATAACATTCATTAAATAGACATTCATACCAACAACAACGAAACAGACAAGCCTTTGCTAGTCACTCTGGGTTATGATATTGTAAAGACCAGAATATTATATAACATCTATTATCCTGGCAGTTCCACTCAATTTATTATAAAACCTTATGGACTGAAGGGAACTGAGACAAGGGTTGTCAGCGTGTTATACTTATTCATATATTATTGTATGTAAAGTATGTGTGTGTGTTACAGTATGCGTGATTTAGCAAAGGTCTGTATGTAACTAATAACTAAGTAGTTCGGAGGGAAAGATACATTACATATAAATGTATATGAGTGTCTTTGTCGGTTGATTTTGACAAATTAATGAGTTATATGATATTATTTCCATCTCATTAACATCTTTGTATTCTAGCTATACTATGTTAACGAAATTGCAGGTTGTCAGCCTAAGCAGTAAAGTAAGTAATCTGCGGTAGAAGCTAGTAGCAGGTAATCTTTTATGATTACTGTGTATATTCATATTCATTATGTAATATCAAGTTTTTACATAGTGTAATACATAAGTCATAATTATATAGTAGTAATATTTTAATTTTTATCATGTTGTTGGCTCGACAGGCTGAGTCAGAGTCAATGTAATTCAAGAGTACATTATCAGGAAAGGCATTCATCATTTAGCTGCATGGTAAACTAATACTATCATTTAATGTTGCTAATAAAATCCATTTGTAAATCAATCTTGCTGATAAAATTCCTCGGCACAGCTTTTTGAGGAAAAGCGTATGTTAGAGACATACTAAAAGCGAGGGAAATGTTTATGAGTGTTGCGGATCCTGACTTTTGTTGGCAGAATATCTTTTGAATCTGTCCTTCCACGCAGTTTAGACGTTGATTTCTATTTAAAAGGCTGCGTGCGGCTTGAGAGTGTCAAAATGAAAAAGTGAATGATTTTTAGCCTATTTTTACACTTTTAGTATCTTTGAGATGGTCTTTACCCCCTAAGAGTCATTCTGTCTTTTAAATAAGTATGTAGATGCATACCTATTCCAAACTACACCCAAAAGTAATCCAAGGGCTATAATATAATACGAACTACCTTTATAAGGAATGAATTGAATGCATAAAAAGTCTCCCTGCTGAAATGAGGCAAAGTAAAAGACTTTCGGAGTATGAATAGCTAAAATTCTCGTTTTGTGTGTGTGAATGCACCTGCTGTTTTGCTGACTGAATGCATATAGTGCATACATACATACACTGAGGAAATTCAGCGTGTACTCAGATTCAGGATGAAAATAAACGTGTACATTCTCCTTAAGTATTTACTAGAGAGGTTTATTGTAATGGTAAGTACTCTTGCCGCACCTCTCCCGATGCAAGGCAACTATCTCTTTTGAGTTTGGAGTGTGTGAGTGTGCATACTTAAGAAAGCGGCGTGTCTATAAGAGGAGTTCTTTCACAGTTAAGATCACAACGAAAGATTACCTACTCCCGGCCTGTGTGAATGAATCTCTAAGTACTTTATGATTATGAGATGCTCAGGTTGATTGAAATAAGTTGCCTTCGTGACACGTTAGCGTCACTTTTCTTAAGCCTTTCTTCAACTTCAGCTCATTTCACTTGATAATACTTCGATCTCTCCTTTAGCTGCTCATAACGTAGCCCATACAACTTTCAGATATTCCTCAGGATTTTCTTTTTTAGCTACTAAATGTCCTGTAATGTATTTCTCTTTGGCTCCTTACCAAAACTATCAAATCTGCGACAAAATGATTCGCATGCTATAATCTTATACACAGAATAGAAACTTAAAGAAACACTGCACTGCATGCACTAAATACTTACTAAATTGTGTTGAATAGAAAGAAGCTCAAAGGCATGGCATAAGTCTAAAGTATGGAATGAAGTCTTTTGTAAAGTGCCTAAGTGTGGTATAATGATAAAATGCAATACAATATACAATGAGGTAGGATTAGGATCTTATTCGTAGTGCAGTTAGTGGTGTTGCATCACTGGCAATGCTTTGTACACAGATACAGAAGCATAATGTAACAGAAACGGAACAAAGAGTAATGAAAATACTACTGAGAAAAAATGAGAAGACTGTGTTACTATGTGATAGAATGGTATGCATAAGGCACGCTCAAGGTACTTAAAGACGGAGATAGTTCTTTCTTGTTCTGCATTCTTCAGTCTGTTCTCCGAAAAGAAAGAATTTTTATGAGTCGCTTTTGGAATGAAACCCCAAACTGTTGCGGGCCACAGTGTTTTTTGTTAAGTGGAATGAGATGAATGTTCGAACCAGTTGTAAGCTGGTCGATTAAATAATAAGTAATAGTTTTAGGGTTAGAATAAGTAATCACTAAATCAAAATGTATTTCACTGTCCGGCAATGTTTTAGATTTAGGATTAGAATTAACTTTAGC
>JAQFYB010005186.1:0-14593 GCA_034694085.1 Pogonognathellus longicornis | reverse complement strand
AAATGAATGATTAAATGGAAATAAATCGTAAATAATGTATACCTATTCTAATTTCTAATCTTTTCATAGATGTGCCTATACATACAACTACATAGCCATTGCATAGTGGATGTGTATAAGTTGAAGGGCTGCATAGAATTGATGAGTATGATGAGAATCATGATGAGTCAGTCAAAGATTATTATTAACTATTATAGTAGTGGTAATTATATATTGTATGTATATAGTCTATAATAATATAAAGGTGAATCACACTATCACACATTCATAAAATCAATATCTCACATTTATAATTTCATGATATAGCAACTTTCATTTTGTCATTATCATTCCTTTACTTTGGTTCAATTTAATGTACAATGTAACGTTGTTTTCTTTTTAGGAACAGTGTGGATTGGTTTGTTTTCTTTATCACGCTGCAAAGAGGAAATCTGAAGAGTGGCCCCATTTTAGTTGAGGTAAATCGATTCGTTCGTATACATGCTTTAATATTTTTTTTGCATTCATAAATAAATTAAATCTAATATTTTCATTTGATTAATTCAGTTTTATTCAATAATGTTTGCCAACTCGACAACCTCCAGTGTATCGCATTCATTTTATAAAAACATACTTGCACACGTACGTATTCTGCATTTTTTTGCAAATGTCAGTTTCTTCAGTTTCAGTTTATTGGTGTTTTAACTCGTGCTCAAAGCGGCACAACTTTCCAAATCAGTGTCTAATTTTTTCAAGTTAACAGTTTTTAATTTAATTAGGACTTCGGATAAGTAAAATACTTAGCTTTTTGGAATTTTCGAATTTATTAATCTAAAAATGAATAAAGCAAACCAAACCACGTAAGATTAATTTGTACAATTAACTGGTTTTTTAAATCTTTCTCAATCAGGGTGTTAAGTGTGTTCCCATTGCCCTTGACCGTGAATTTATTAAAATAATATATAAGTATGTATTGTAGTATGTATGAAAGAGCTCGGAATTGAATGGAATAACTAGATCTAAACTGTGCATGTACTCTATAAGTATACACAACTATTAATGTATGTGTATACAATATTTAGATTTTTTGAAAATCAGTGCTTATAATTATTAATGTGTACAATTGTTCAAGCATTTATTTAACTCACCGCCAGTATTTTTTGGAATGTATATATACGTACGTGTGTTGAGTTGCTGAGTATAGGTATTGTACACCTAAGTTAAATATACTTATGAATATATCTTATAGGTTAGTCAAAATTACCGACGATTTGACTCTGAAATCAGATCGTTGAACTTTACACAGTCAAAGAGTTTACAAAATATTATTAGCCTTGGCTGTATTCCAATTTACCATGAAATGCGAAAGTATTCTATGTGTAGCCTATAGCCTTCCTACTCATTCATACTCTTGACTTTCGTGGTAGATTTAGATTAGATACATAGACAATTTTGTTATATTTTCTTATAGAAGCTAGACACACTTCTTCAGTTTTAGTCCGTATTTACTCTAGAAGAAGATTCTGTTTAAAATAATTAAGTAGAATCATCTACCAAAGTCAAACCAAACTTCAGGCCTGAGGAGAGTAGAGTTATAATAGAGTGATAGTTTACAATAAACTACTTTCTTGAGTGTGTACTATGAATATTTGTAAGTTAAATGAAATGTTCTGTGTTAACTAATATTAGGTATAGGGAAAACAAGTCATTGTATTGTATTGTGGATACGATAAGTGTAAACTATAAACTACGTTGTGTGATAAACGGTAATATTTTGTACATCTTGAAAAATCATACTGTACACACAGATCATTGATGTTTAAATAACTCATGTATTCTTGCAGTGTAGTTTACTACTGCACAACTACTGAATTAATCTTGTGTATTATACTTTACATTTCTACTACGGTGTTAGTAGGACTAGGATCTAATGGAAATATTATTAGAGTAGATGGGTAGTCTAGTCGCTGTCGCTGGTAGGTAAAAAGCAACAAAAATGTGTTTGATCTTTGAGTTCCTTTATTGTTCAATTAGGTAACATTTATGTGTATAAGACTGTTGTTGTGTGCATCTATTTTTGTAGATAATTGAGAAAGGAATTATAGTTATAGCCAACCATTTTGCAAGAAGGCATCACGAGATATGCCAAGAGTTTGTTGCTGAAGTTGTCTGAAGATGCTGACTATGCTAGTTGTTTTCTGCCGACTGATCTGTTTTTGCAGTACTATATCGCACATTCAATTCTGTAGGTTCAAATGTGGTGTAATTTTGAACCTAAACAATTTAACCATTAGATTATTTTGGTTACTCAAATTCTACTAAATATTTACTTAGAAGACAACCTCAACCAAAAACTGTAATTAATTACCATTTCATTTTATAACCATAAAGCATCGATTTTTTAGACCTAAACTCCAATTCCACCATTGAGTTAGTTGCCTTTACTTTTAAGAGCAATTGTGGCTTCAGTGTCATTTCAGATATTGTACTGGACACTTATTATAGAGCCATGGATATCCATTTTTGTGTTTTAATAAAATTATTTTCATAATTTTCCAGGATTCCGCAAAAAACCTTACATCAGATAAATATATAGGAAAAGCCTCAAAATATGAATTCGTACAGACGCAATTTTGGCCCTGAAAATGTGGCAGAACTGAACCAGTCTATTGATGCTCAGCACGAAGAACTTCTAAAAACAGATGATCTGGATAAAAAGGCGGATTTTCAACGTTACCTTGCGGGTAAATTATTCATAAATAATCGAAATAAATTGTTAATCATTGTGAAAGTAATATTTCGTTTCTCATTTCTCTTGTAAAGGATATGCTATGCAGTACTTGTACCTTGTGCCCCATAACAAAAAGTTTGTTTTCAAAGAAACTGAAAGAGTATTGCATGCAAGTGCCATGATGATAGGCGAGTTTGACCCAAGGGAGGCTAGTCTTGCATTTGAGCACTTAGCACGCTATTCACACAACTTGCTTGAACAGCCGTGGAGATTGGATTTCCACGTAGTTAAGGTAGTGTGTATGACATAATTTGCTTGTGGTTGCCATATTCCATTATACAATAATAAACTTTCGATGAAATGTGATTGGGGTTTACAACATATTTTACCTTGTTTTGATAGTTGACCTCCGGGTTCTTCGTCCATAACATTGCTGCACATATCCACAATGCTCATGAGTTACTGATTGCAATGGGATATGTTAATATTGATGATGTTACACTTAAATTGTTACCATCCTACACAGTGAAATCTCTGAAAGCGGTCTCAAGGGATTGCTACGTTGCTAGTCAAGAGTGCCTGGTAAGATTTATGTGCATTAAATGTTTTAAATTATTATTATTTTGTTTGCAACAATGTTAATGTTCTTTACTATTACGCAGATATTGAGTCAGATTTGGCAACGAGTTTCTGACCAGGAGCCTGATTACCCTCTGACTATTGGAGAAGTATTCGAATTTAGAGTTAAGCATATGGGAGATACCGACACAATATGTAAAACCCTACTCTCGGACATCCGTAGAAGACAGCATGAATTTAAAATGCAAAGCCATAATGCGTCTCAGCAGTTTCAAAATCGACATTTTGTTCCTGTTGATAAATTAATTGATTATGAAGATGTGGATACTGGTAGTACAAATAGCTATTACCCGGAGCGGGAACACGAAATTGTTAAAAAAGTATTAGAAAATACGAAAATGCAACAGGAAAGCCATATATATGACCCAGTTTTTAATGGAAGAATGCAAAATAATGAAAATGGATATAATTTGTCTCCGTTCTCGCCTAGTATTAATTCTGCTTCGAATTCATTTTCCTTTCAAAATGCATTAAATACTCAAAGTAAAGGTCGTTTGTGTGAAAACATTGCTACAGTGCGGGATAAATATGACAGAAATTCCGCATCACCCATGATTCCTCAGACTGTGTCAAGTTTCTGTTCTAAATCACCTAATAGAAATATGGGTCCATCTATCAATCCTATGAGTGTAAATCCAAAACCAACAGTTACTACAGCAGCTATGTCATTCAATATGACTAACGGACACCATCTGAATTTCTCCAAAGTAGATGAAATTGATTCTATTCCTGGAAGTGATCAGCCTTGGTTAGATCACCAGGCAAAAATCCAAAATGCCAATACTTCTGGAAGATCCAGGAAACCAATATCCAGTCATCTTCCAACACCTAAAAGAAAAAATGGTCCTTTAGATTCCTACGACATGTTGATTCACGGCTCTAGTAATGGACTGGAATATGTTGACGACAGTGAAGTTACCGGGGAAGATGTGCTAAACGAAGCCTTAGAGTACGCTTCGGAGATAAATGGCCTTATGCCTGGAGAAGGTAGATCTATGAAAAGTAGTCAACCTATGAGTCACCATCGTCAACAGACGTCAGTTCCGAGTGGGTGGGATACCGATTCCAGATCGGCGTCTTCCGCGTCAAGAGTTTCCATCGAACGTGGTTCGGATAAGAAATCAGCGTCGTCGACTGACGTTTCTTCATGGGATAATCCTTCTAACTACAGATCAGAACCAGTTAAAATGTATCCTTCTCCTCACAATTCAGAAAAAGCTATCATTCGTAGCAACAAGCCTAATAGTTTAGGGAAGTCATCTCATTTAATGAGTGGAGTTGCCCCTGAAGCTAGCGGAATTAAATTATACTCTCAACAACAGACTATACCCAGAGAAAATTTGTCCCGTTATGACCAAGGTCAGAGTACTCAGCCTTTAAGACCAAAACCAGACGCATATGGAAGTTATCAGCGTCAGTACAGAGAGTTTAGCTCCAGTTCTAGCCCAAGTCCACAGCAGTTTGCATTAACTCATACGACTCATAGAACTGTTGATAAACCAAGCACTAATGACGTTAATCGTAAAAAATATATAAACCCCTCCAATTCAGTTGATATGCCATTAAGTCAGGGGTCAAGTCCTCAAGCATTTACATCGTACCCACAGCAATCTTTCGTCAGAAATCGAGATAATTCTATGTCAGATTATAATGGCTTTGATGACGTTCAAACTGGTATGGAGAGGAAAAGTAATTGTAGCGATGATGTTGAAGCTGAAATCAGAAGCATTAATCAAGTTGACTCACCCCAAATGATTTTAACAGAACAGTTTGGCGTAGGCACACAAACTGAAAGTCCTCTTCCGCCCGTGGATAAAAACGCAATTCGTCCGCCTACAATGTTTCCATCTCCTAATTACAGCCAAGAGCAAAACGCAACTGTAGACAAAACTAATCCAGAAAGAGAGGTGGAACGTTTCAGCAAGGTTGAGGATAAAAAAGAAGTTCCAATTCAACCGTGGCAATGCAAATTTTGCACTATTCTTAATAAAAAGGCAGAAAGAATCTGTGAAATGTGTGCCAAAAGTAAAGATTTTGTTGAACTTGAGGAACCTATTCTTGAAAATGGATTCGCACTCGCACCAGCGTTTTTAAAGCCAGGACAGGATGCAATTTTGGAATTGCCAGAACAGAGGGTGGTGGAAGCTAAAAAATCCCCAGTGGTCGATTGTAAACCGGATGAGATTCAGTGTATGCGTTGTACTTTGATAAATAAATCGATGGCTAGAGTGTGCGAAGCTTGTGGCTACAGATTAAGATCAATTAGTTCTCCCTCAAGGGGTAGCTTCGATTTTTGAATTCAACTTGTGGATTTAAGAAATAGGATAGTCATAACATTATTTACATTAAGCCCATTACTACAACGAATTACCGTAACTATCAATCCAGCTAATGTGCTAGCTAGTAATAGTAACTAGTGTAAATTGGTTATAGTGTAATTAGACATTGTTTATTTTATCCGTGTTATTCTTATAATTATAATGATTTCATATCTACTGAAAAGGCTTTTGGGTTTCAGGATACATTAAGAAGCTAAACAATTTGATTTCTTGTCAATCCGGACAAAACTTCTACTTTGATCTTATCAAACTTTGAGGAAGCAAAAGACAATTTTCTGAGTGTGGGATTGGATGACAGTATATCAACAAAAATCGGTTTTAGGATTACTCTTGTATATCTTCCCACATTTTATTGTGGACAGTATTAATGTTTCTTATCGTAGTCCCAGCCAACCAAAATAAGCACTCTATGTCCAACAAATTGTTCATGATTATCAACTCGCCCAAAATGACCTTTTATGCAGCAGCTTAACCTGTAACTTTATCTGTACTTTTACAACTAGAACAAAGTGGTAGTAATAAAATCATGTAAATGATAATGGTTTAATTGATTTGGATGATCTGTTTGTTGTAAAAGGCATAATTCATATCGATGTATCTCTCAATTTTTCTTGTAATTTGTTAAATTAATACTAATTGAATTTTGTATCCTTTAGTCTTGAAGTTCAGAATTCAGTTGGCGTATGTGTAAATGTGTGTACCTGGTATTTACTGTTGAAATAGATGACATGACATAATTAGTATTAAGAATTCAGATAAACCTACAATTGCAGTTTTGAAGTGACCGATCTTTGATCGACAATTATTACTGTATACTAACTGCTTTCGAATTCGTGTGTGATATTGAAATTGAATATTATGATATTTGCGTTGTACAGTATGATGTGTTTACTTGATTTACCAACTAATTCTAAGTATATCCTCGATATGTATTGTAAATACTATTACGATATGATCATGAACTGTGAACAATAATACGTAAGTTTTATATGATTATGCTGTAGCACAATAGAATGTTACACAGACCTCTACGTGCCTGTTCACCTAATCAAGAGGGTAGGTTAAGTGATAACATTTGTTATTGATGAAAAATGTCACTTGCCTACGAACGAAAGACCTTGATTTGAATTATATACTCCAATCTGTGTTTGTTAGCCATCACCGACGTGGATTGTATTGAAACTGATGGTTGACAGAGGTGGTCTATAATTTTAAATATAGCGAATGTTGTGCCTTTGTGAATACTATTTTGACTGATGAGATTATGTCATCCTCGATTTATAATTGTCTGTGTCAATGTAATGATAACAATAATGTACTATCTACTACCTATGTATAATTGATTCACAATGTATACAGATTTATTGCTATAAATACCTTAAAGAAAATTGGGATGACCATCTAGTCTAGACCGAGCCTGTTTTTGCATTTATTAGTCCTTAAAGTAAAGAATATGACTGTAAATAGTATAAGTGTAACCTAGAGTTGCTACATAAATTAAATCGAGACGCATGAGAATTTCTATTATATGTTATCGTAAGAAAATCCTATAGATGATGTACATTGTAAACTAATTGTATCAAGTATAGTATTGCTTCGTAATAATATAGAGACTTGCATTGAGCAGTTTAAGTTGACAATCCGTGTAATTAAATGTAATTGAAATATAGATACATAGACTTTATTTGAAATCATTCGTGATTTCTTGTTAGCGTATACAAACAAGGTTTTAATGCACAATTATGTCAATTTATCGTCATGAATGTCTTCTTCCTAAAGTTAATTATAGTCCACAGTCCATGAATTGTTATACTACTAACATTGTTATGCAATAACAAGGCTTGAAATAAAATATCTGATTAGTAATTGATTAATAATCATACGAAATTCAAGTTTTTGTAATGAAAATTATTTATGCTTTGCATTGAAAATGTTTTAAGGTCCCTTCAAAGAATATAGCCGTTCTATGCCTTTTTTCTATGAGGTATATTCTATAATAGGTATATCAACTTCAAAGATTCAAACTCTACAGACTCTACACTTTGTTTACGTTTTTTATTTCAATTTAGCTCAACGATTTGATTATATGGTTTACATGTAAGTACATGTGTTTGTCTTGTTTTGCTTTTAGGAAGTCTAAGTTAGATTACATTATTACATAATATGATTGGATTTAACAAGACCTATTTTATTCATGCATTCCTAAAGAAAGTGGATTTGTTAGACATAAAAAATCAGAGATATGGGGAAAATTATATTATAGTATATAACATTTTCACATTTCTCTGTAAAAAATATGTAAGCTACATGATAGTCATTTTGCAACGGAAAACTTTTGTCATTTGATATTTTTATGTGCAAATGATATATTTTATTATTATTATTAGTCCCTTCTTTGACACTCAGTAAGCGATAAAAAATTTGCTACATAAGTAAAAGTATATCATGCAGAAATGTTGTATGTAATTTGCTTATAATTTGATTTCGTTTTGTCTATGACACTTTGAGTCTTATTTAATTTTTCATGTTTATGATACGATGCAAATAAATGGCAAATCATGCGACTGCACATTGCTGTACATAAGGACTAAAATAAATAAATGTACTTACAATTAGTTAAATACGTAAGAAAGAATTTGTAAAGTATGTTAGGTATTTTTTGAGTTGGTTGTAGTGGGTTTAGTTTTTTGGTAGTTAGTTAGGTGTAGTGTGAGTGTAGTGTGTATTGGTACAAGTGAATTTGTTGTCTCACTCTATGTGCTGTATATGATACGTGTATCTGTATGAGTGTGAATGAAGTTGAGCATCCGATCCATCTTTTACAGGGAAACACAAACCACTCCTTCAGTATTACCTTCTACAAAAGCTGTCCAATGGAAATGTGCCCTGTCGAAGAATGTCAATAACCCGTTTTTCTTATTTCCACCTGTTCGTTTCATTATTTCTGGTGTGATACATATCATTAATTAACTACACTGTATGTGTAAAGCGAGAAATAATTGCTCATCATTGACATTATTTACTTAACGTAGCACTGTCAATCGGTGGCTAAGAAAAGAAAAGTAAATACTTTGCCACATCCACATTTCTGAGTTACATCTGTTTCTTGCGGTTAAAAGATAGCCAGACACTACTAGAACATAGTTGGCGAGTTAGCGAGTATTTAGATTATACCCTTGTCCTTGTGACGTGTACCCTTTTGCCTTTTTTAAATCCTGTTTAGCTGGCTGTGCTTAGACTTCGAGTGTCTTGTGTTCAGATTGCTCTGTACCTGCTGGCCTGCTGGTAAGTGAGTTTAATTTTATTTAACAGTCATTTAGTAAGCAATTTATGTAAATATTGTACAATTGTGTTTAAAGCATATGTATCAGAACTTAACAATCTTATATGTGTGTTTAATTTTAATTTATATATGTGTGATATAAAGATAGCGATTTGGCGGACGAATAACTTAAGCTCGTTCTGACAATCTGACTTTTGCATCTGGCTGCCACTTCAACATACCACGGTGAAACCACACCAACCGGCCATTACAACTAATCCACGTAAGTTTTGCAAATCAATGCATTGTAATTCGCAATACGTTGTAAGTTTGTTTGTAGTAGCCTTTATTGTGTTGTAAATCATTTAGTCGTATTCCCTATATTTATATATAACTGTCTTTCATGTCACTTCCATTTCAGTATTCCACGTGTATTTATGTGTATTGGTTCGTTCCGGCATATTTCTAATAAATATTTTTCCTTCATTGTAGATTCTGGAAGTCGAGACTTCAACATCTGGAAACTCAGTTCGCCAATACTCTTCGTCTGATTAAAGAATCAGCATACGTCATCCTGTTTTCCAATTCCAATAGCAAATATCGTAGGAAAAATGAATCGAATGATATATTTAAGCTGTAGCCTATCATTTATTTTTGTGGCTATCCTTTCCTTTCAAGTAATTAATGGTGAAGATGAAAAAGAGCTCAAAATAGAAGTTTTATTTAAACCTGAAGATTGTACTGAAAAATCTCAGAAAGGTCAAATGCTATCTATGCACTACAAAGGAACTTTTGAAGACGGCAAGCAATTTGATTCTAGGTAAAGTATCAATTTATATCAAACCATAATTTTTTGATTCAATGCAATATAAAAATTAATCTCTTTATAAAGTTTTGATAAAGCCGAATTATAAATCTAAGTTCATTTTAATATTTCATATAATTTTTCAGCTTTGATCGTAATCAACCTTTTACATTCCAAATTGGTGTGGGACAAGTCGTTAAGGGTTGGGACCAGGGTCTCTTGGACATGTGTGTCGGAGAAAAACGTCGCCTTATTGTGCCATCTCATTTAGGATATGGTGAACATGGTGCCGGTGAAGTCATCCCTCCGGGTAATTCATTTTTTCGTCTACATTGCAATAATTGGTAAAAGCGAAACTGTTAATCTCGTTCAGCAATGAGATTACAATGTGTTATGTTATAATTATTTATGCCAGAATTAATTAGGTCATAGATATATGAGTATAAAACCTAATGGTTCAGGTTAAATTTATATGTATTTACAATTAGGTTAAAGCACTTGAAACTGTCATCAGAGATTTATCTGAGAGCTTTATACAAAGTATTATCAATCTCTTCTATTTTTAGGTGCAACCCTTGTGTTCGAAACTGAACTGCTCAAAATTGAAACTTCACCTCCAGTGGTTAACGTTTTTAAGGAAATCGACCATAATGAGGATTCCCAATTGTCTCGTGAAGAGGTAACAAAACGTTTACTAAACAATAATATAGCAATAATAAATAAATTAAAACAAATCTTACAAAAAAATTATTTGCAAAGTTGAATGTGTTTGATGCAAAATTGATTTTCAAATTACTTGATCAAGATTGAGCACTAACCCGGATGCTTAGTCTTGATATTATCAATCAAGATTGAGCACTTTCCCGAGTGCTTAGTCTTGATATTATCAATCAAGATTGAGCACTTTCCCGGGTGCTTAGCCTGGATAGTATGAAGACAGCATTTGAGTCGGTGGCTCGGTGGTGATGTTATGATGCGAGAGTTGCTCAATCTTGATAATATCAAGACTAAGCACCCGGGTAATTGCTTAGTCTTGATATAGGTTTTTAAAAAATGTATTTGAACGAAATCGCGTTGTTATTTTTATTTATACTTTTATGAGCGTTTATGTATTCGAAAGTTTTTTGGTTGAAATATGGTTTCAGACACGGCTTTAAACTATAATAAATTACTTAATAATTTTGACTAACGTTGCACATTTTAATTGCAGGTCAGCGAATACTTAAAGAAACAAATGGAGTCCATGAAAACTGAGGGGGGTGGCAATGAAGAAAATGAAGAAGTTCGCAAAGCATTAGAAGACCACGATAAATTAGTAGAGGAAATCTTCCAACACGAAGACCAGGATAAAAACGGTTTCATTACTCATGATGAATTCTCGGGTCCTAAACATGACGAGTTGTAAATAACGTTTTGTTACTCAAAGAAACAGATTTGTTTTTAGGTTAATTATACTTCCATTGGTTGGTATTATTGGTATTTCATACATACCTTATTACATTTTAAAGCCAAATATCGTAAACGAAGCCCAACTCTTAATTTTCTGTACTTAAAGGAGGGAGTTGGTGTAGTGTAAGTAGTTAAGGAAGATTAATTAAATAGGCAGTCTTATATACTTAGGTATACTTAAATAAATAACGCTGCACAGAGCAATTTTAGCGTATTTAGAAACACAATATTGTCACATTCAACCAATATAAAAATTGTCTTCCTTCTTATATACACTTTAATAACTTCGATAGAAAGCACACTGTTGAACTTAATTATGAGGATAAATATAGAACTATTATACTAAATATTACTAAATAATAAATATTTACTCGTCTAATGACAATTTATTGTTTACTTAGTTGCTTGCAACATTCTTATCGTTGTTGATTCCATGATTCACAAATTGCAATTTCAAAGTAATAATTAATTATAAATAATTTCTATATGTTAATTTGCAATGTATTAAGATAAAATTTATGTGTAAAAGATTCGATGTGATACGATTTTGATCTGTCCGTCAAATATTAGTACTACTCGTAAGTGATTCTTTCCTAAGCAAGCATTAGTACACACTAATCATAGCTTTTGTAAGTCTCAGGCATTGATATTATGGTGTTATTATTTTCAAAAACTGTTGTGGTACCTTTCAGTAAGTTAATATCAAAGTAAAATAAAGACATCCATGCGACCAAGGTCGATATTAATTTAATTCAGTTATTCTGTATATTATAATGTAACATTACATAGTACGCTCTAAATTGGTATTTCTGATTGCTTGGTGCTAAACTAGGATTTAATCTATACACATATATTTTTCGTGCATGTAAATCAGTATAAAGTAGATTTGAGAGCTATGTTGTTATAATAATGGATTGTCTTGCTCGAATGTTATGGTTGTTCTTTATGTGCACTACCTAAATTAATGTCCTAGTGTTTGTCTGTATGTATTAAAATAATGCTTTACCCTAAATTTTGTTATGTCACATTATCTGAAAATGCAGGCAATTTTATGAGAACGAACTTAATAATACATTTTTACGAACTTATTGTTTGTGCAATAAACTACTGGTATTGTTAATGTGTTTTTGCAATTTGAAAAATAGGTTGAACTACTCAACGTACATGTAATGTACTACATCAAATGGCCTTTAAAATTTCGTATGCAAGCTCTTGCACAAACTCAACTAACTATATTCATAGTATTCCTTATAGTTTTTCCTGGAATTACATGCATCATTCTTTAGTATATACATATCTTGCAGGATAAAACTTAAAACGAATTGTCTATATGGTTTAAATCCTAATAAAAATCATAATCACCTAGCTATTAAGAAATAAGGTATATTTCTCACTGATGACGCTCGTCAAGAATTCGAAATTAGGTACATTGTACATCTTTTATTCTCTATAGTTTATTGCTATGTTAGATTTGTACTCCTCTATTTAGCACATAATAGGCATAAATTATATGTATTAGAATATATCATTAAGTAGGTAAACTGACTATTTGAAATTTTTCGGCATTTTTGGTGACAAAAGTTAGGTAAGAGATTTTTTAAATGTCAATATTATGAGTATTAAAATGATGAATGTGAATATACATCAGCCAAAGTACCAAGTTACATTGTATATTATATGACATACATCCTGCTTCCAGTTCAACCAGCTCTACTTACTTAAATTTAGCATGCAAATGAAGCGAAATGGTTTTTACTGGACCGTTCAAAGCTGTACACGTAACAAAGTTTATATCATACTGATTACATATTTTTGGCAATGAGAATGAGACATGAGAAGTGTAGTTTGAAGCAGCACGTTGTTGTTACAAATACACTATTGACCTTATTCTCTCATACTTGCGTACTTAACGTTGTTACCTGCTTTGTGTATACATGTATAATATCACTCTTCTCCACAAAATGAAACGCGGGTACTTCACTTATTTAAGTAGTAGAGGCATGGCACAATACAATCCCCTTAGAGCTTTCATCATTGTGAGCTTTGGTTCCAGATCATCATGTTCAAGAGAACTGTTTTCACTGGATTCTGGATTGTTTAACTTGTTCCAAGAGCATTGGTAACCTGATACTAACCAGTATTACTTACATATATTGCATCCTGATTACTAACGGCACATTACAGTACTTTTACTCAATGTTGTACTTGTGGTATATATTATGTTTTGCATCGTTGCACCCAAGATGTTGACAAAATGACCATTTACACCGATATTCTGTCACTATATTATACACAAAGATGTACATAGTGAGACTCTATAGATAAACTCGCTGGAAGGAAATTATATTAACTATACTGTAGTATGTATTTTAGTTAGATACATACTACCTATTTACAATTACATATTATAGTAGACTAAACTGACTGCAGTCCTTCATTACTCACTAATATTACAATAGACGGTTCGTATCGGTGTATTGTACGAAGGCATTGAAGTGAAGGGTCCATTCAATTCTTTGTGATTTGAAGGTTGGAAGGTGAGTGAGAGTCCAAGCAAACGTCTTGAGCTCTACTTCATTGACTACCACCAAAACCTGGATAGATTGCAGATTCTTGCTACGATACACTTTGTACACTGCTAAGTTTCATTCAGATCTAAAATCCGTGAATGAACTAGGAATTCATTCCCGTCGACGTTCTCAATA
This sequence comes from Pogonognathellus longicornis, assembly GCA_034694085.1. Lineage (NCBI taxonomy): Eukaryota > Metazoa > Arthropoda > Collembola > Entomobryomorpha > Tomoceridae > Pogonognathellus > Pogonognathellus longicornis. Next base: position 684 of record JAQFYB010005186.1, on the reverse strand, counting down.
GTTTCCTTTTCCAATGACAGATTTGAGCCCTTAGGTATCTATCATTCGGAAGATACTATTTCCTATTGTTAGCTGACGGTCTATTGATCATTATCACCAGTTTATAACCACTTTGCCACTTTCTATTCGTAAAGTATGTATACAAACCATTCAAACTACAAATCTGGAAGATAAGACTTGGTGCTTCTATTGTACAGATATCATTTACTATGTATTATTTGCATTATGAAAAATAAATACTACTTTAATGGTATCAAATTTTATGCTCGTACAATGCAAAGTCAAATGAAATCGAAATTATATGTACCTACTTAAGTTTTGTCCACTAAGGCTCACTACATCAAAAATCAATTCATAATGCCTGCAAAATAGTTCATTTTACGTTCATAACTTCTAGAAGATTGACAGCTTCATGTAGTGAAATTGAAAAAGTGTTGCACCCTTGTTTTTCTGAGCGTCCATACAACTATTTACTAATAGCATATTACATATTTATTCAATACTTCTATAGATTAAGCGTGACAAATGTACTCAAATTTATTATAAAATCTGAATTAAAAATGTTTGATACATTTATTAAGTGGTGGAGCCACTTCTTAGTAATGAAATTAAGTGGTGGAGCCACTTCTTAGTAATGAAAGACAGGAAAGCGGATGATACATGGGAAAGAGCCTAGGAGAAACG
>JAQFYB010005185.1:0-14593 GCA_034694085.1 Pogonognathellus longicornis | reverse complement strand
TGATACTTATCTAACTCATATTCATGAGTGAGATCAGTGTCACTGAGTTTGCTTTCTGTTAGGGCAAAAAATTCAAAGGGATATTGGTTTAAAAATAATTCAATTTCAGAAAATTTACTCCTGACACTATTTATATTTAAATGAAATAGTTTTAACCCTCTCCCAAATTTTGTGAGTTCTGGTATGTCATCGTAGCCACGTAAATCACATAATTCAACATAATTGTCATTAGGTTCATAGGTGGTAAAAATACAATTTTGACATATTAAGTTTAAATTAAGAAATGAGTTACACTCACTACAGAAGTGTTGAGGTAGCGATGGAGGTGGTTGAGAGGACGTACTTGGGTTTTGTGAAGCCTGATGATGTGATTTTTGCAGAATACAGATTTTACAGATCCAGGTAGATTTTATTTTTGCATAAACAGCTGAAGTTGTGGTGAGTTGGCATATTCTGTGGAAGTTCCTATTGCATAATGAGCACTCCAAAATTATTTGTCTTTTTCTAATTGGTAAGTTGCAGACAGGATCTTGGCATAAAATAGGCATTGTATGTAGAAACAGGAAGCAGCATAGCAGGTTATGGCAAGAGCAGCAAAAGTAAATTCCTGTCAGCAAAAGAAGAATATTAAATATTGCATAGGAGGCATTAAAGAAGAATTGCTGTGGGTCTGTTACAATTTATAGAGTGGTATATTTCCTTAGCCCCACTCGAACAGGCTAAATTAGGCTTTTGTGTAGTAAGTGAGACCCAGGATGAAAGTGGAGAGAATGGTCCATGTAGGATGAGACTGAGATTTCTTATTTCCATTTGAAGCGTACCGGGCGAAACTTCTCAGTGTATTTGACGGTACAGTTAGACGGCAGCACAGATTTTCAAGGCCACTGCTTTTAATTTCTAACTTTTTAATTTTTAATTTGTAGTTAGGAAAAAGCACTTTTAGAATAAATAAACTAGTCAATTTTCGATCGGAATCGAACGCAGCAAATTTTGAAGCACTAGTATTACGGTATTACATTGTGAAGCCGATTAAATTATTATATGCACTTTAATTTAGTTTATTTATAAAAGTTGCCTAATTATCCATCTCAACTGTTTTAAACCTGGGAATATTATTGCACCCTGGGAATATTATTGCTTGGGGTCGCTTTTTGGTGAGGATCGTTTGGGGGTGTGTAGTTTTTTTACTTTTGCTCATCAGAATTTCAAAAAATGGCAACAATATAATATTATTAATTATCATTATTTCTTACCTGTAGTAGTATTACTACCAGCAGTGGCGCATTTTTGAGGAGCTTAGGTGGCTGAAATCTCCCCCAAAATTTTTGGACTTTACACTAGATAAAATCAGGCTTCTACCAAAATCAAAACAGGTTATTTTTGCCGTAAAAATGCAAAAAACCATAAACATCTCCGCGCTTGTTTGTTAGCAATTTCCATCGATTTTGACATAAATGAGCTACTCTTTTTGCGCTACACGCGATTTTGTTGCAATTTCCATTGATTTTGATTTAAATTTGCGCAAACTTGGGGTAAATTTGCTCTGCGTGCGAAAAATTGACGTACATAACAAATATTTGCTGAAGCCCCTCCCAAATGTGTGACCTGGATACGCCCGTGACCATCAGACGCCATTCTCATAAAGCCAGAAATAAAAATAACAAATAAAATTTTCAAAGTTGTTTTGTAAACAAACAATTTTGAACATTAAAGACAAACAGTCGGCAAATCCATTGTCAAAGAATGCGATAATAGTCAATAGTTTAGTAATGCAAGCAAGTAAGAGTTGAGTTGGCCTTGTGATGTTACGTTAGACGGTTTTGTGTCCCTACAAAACTCAATTAATGTGTTTGAAATGAGCGCTCATATTCCAATGTATGAATAATTGGAAAAAGTGACACGGCTAGATTATCGTCCAAAGTTACATTAATTTGTGTAATTAATTGTCGACTATCTTTCTAATTGTGGTGATTGTACGCGGGATCAAGCCTGTGTGATTTTAGTGCAATGTTTTGCCGCAAAAGCAGATACACGCTCAAGACCCAACCTTAAGTTTTGATGGAATCAATATGTCCTGTAAAATCAATATATTATGTTATGATCATTCAGTTTTTTTATAACTGATTTTTGGTACAACATTTTCCTTTTCATATCATTTCATAGTGTACAATAACGAAATTACACTTAAATCAGCATAGGAAAACTGTGTCTCTACTGCTATTATAATAATTGCATGTATAGTTATAATTATCAATACAATTGGTACATCTGTAGATTCACTAATTGCACAATAAAAACTGAAGACCCTGACACGTTATATTGTAAATTTCGCATATTATGTATAAACATTTAAACAGTTAATTATACAAATTTGTGCCTATTAATAAGTATAGGTACACAGTAAAAAAAATTCATTATTAGGTTGGTAATAATAAATGATAATCCACTGAGTACGACGCGGAGTATACGGAGAATATATAAGTTACGATGTAGATGTAACTGTAAACTATAATCAAATGCCCACATATTATATCATGCATTAAGCATTTAAGTAGCAATTTATATAGCAATTAAGCTACTCAGTACCTAATATTAATGAAATAATATTAGTGTAGGACTCATACATACATACTGCACACAGTACGTGACTGACGTGAGAATCCTTTTGCATCGACTAGACTGGACGAGCGTCATTTCATTTGTGTGAACAGTGTGAAGCAGTGGAGTGGAAGTCAAGAAGCCTTTCTTGGAGCTAGGGAACCGATGAGCAATCAAATCAGACTTGCCTATTAGTAGCAAGCAGCTTCAAGTCGCTCTCGCTCTCCACTTCACATTTACACCAAATCACAATTTTAATTACTTATTCAACTAAATAAAAGCTCTCGAGCTACAAAACCACAACTCGCCGTATTATGGCCGCCCTTCAATTTTGGCATTTTAATATTCTATCTTATACACGCGTATTAAAATACTTGATCGAGGTTGTCGACGGAATTTTATAGACAATGAAATAACCTATAATTTTGCAATTTGAGATATGCTCATAAGTGCCCGTGTTTAGGAGATATTTCAGTGAATTCGTAAATTTTCGTAAAACCCATTACCCAAGTAACAGGTTTTACTATATCAATGTAAACATTCAACATCGAATATTGATCACATAGCATATATTTACTGGGTGATTCAAATTTTTGATAATTTTTAAAATTTAGACATAAGGATATTCATTCTTGATGTCATAAGTGTCGCCAGTATTTCAATTTTGGCCTTAAAAGGCCAATGCTATTTTCAACTATCCTATATACCTGGTGTGCAGGGTGGCTCAACAATTAGGTTAACAGCAGTTGGTCGGAAACCTCCTGTTCCCCAGTTGAGGGACTAGTGTATGATGTGGATACCTTAAACGATGCTCTAACCGATGGTCTTTCATATAAAATTAAAATTAGTAGCATACTACTTCCGGTTAAAACGTTATTGCAATTTTACTAAACAACTTTTCAAGCCAGATTATCACTTGTTTATCGCTGTTTTGAGAATATTTTTGAAGTTGTTTAAGTAAAATCGCAATAACATTTTAACCGGAAGTGGTATGCAACTAATTTTCATTTTATATGAAAGACAATCGGTTAGAGCATTATTTGAGTTGTCTATATCATTTACCAGTCCCCCAACTGGGGAACAGAAGCGTCCCGAATAACTGTTAACCTAACTGTTGAGCCACCCTGTACAACTGATTAACCCAACACACCAACTTGTATTATAGTATTTCTCGTTAAACTACCCCAACTGTATCCTCTGACTATATCAAGGTAATTTTTGTTTATTTGTAAAAAATTTACCTTGACTATCGCTAAATTAAATTTTCAATTGTCTCATCCAAGGTATAAAGCTATTTCCATCTTTTAACAAAACTACTGTAGCAAACAGTCTAGCTTTACAATTTCTCTTTAATGCAAATTAGTATATGCAATCAGACAGTTAGTCGGTGCTTTACTATTACATTGCATACGAATAAACAATTTGTTCTATACTTCGAGTATGGAACGGTTTGGGAGAGTGGTCTCTGTTGTGAACCGGCAATTTGCAATACGGAGTTCGATTCTTCGTTCCAAATTTTTGTTTATTTGTAAAAAAATTTTACCTTGAGTATCGCTAAATTAAATTTTCAAATGTCTCATCCAAGGTATAAAGCTATTTCCATCTCTTAACATTTTTTTATTGTTATTGAATATTTTAAAAGTAATTACGCAGTTTTTTTTGTACTGTAAAAATTAAATTATTATAACAATTTAGTTATACTCTTTTAGCTTATAGTTAAGGATTTATAGATTTTAGAGCGTGTATGAATTTGTTATTTCTACATTTTCTGAGAAAAAACTTTATAACCTTAAGTATTTACATGAAAAATTACAATCTTCTCCTCAGATCTTTTCAACCCAAAGGAACGTTACCACAACCAGAAGGTTGCTACAACCAGAAGGTTGCTACAACCAGAAGGATTTTTATGGTATGAACCACACACCTACGCTTTGTTTCATTAATATACAGAAAATGTAAATAATTCTAAATGTATTCCTGGATTTTTTAAACACAGTACAATTCTGCAAATATTTGAATCCACAATTTTATGGTCGTTTATATTTAAGACCATAATACTTAACTTACTTTTATTCAGTTTTACTAATTGTAAGCCCTTATGTATGTACAATACTGTGCAGCACTTTTGGTAGGTACTTCGTATTCCTTACGGCGTCTTACAACATTGACATTTAAAAAGTGAGGTTTATATAAGTAACACATATATTATCTTACTGTATTATCAAAGAGATTATTCACGCGTGCATGCAATCCATGCAACTCACCCAGTACTCCACCTTGTAGAAGAAAATATTACCTAGTTTACTTCATATTGAGCTGCTGCTGTTTTTATTGCATTTCCTTGTGATATGTAATCACCCCACTCTGCATGACTCAATTCTTCCATTTATTAAAATAGCATCAATCTCATGCAGAGTGGTTTGACTAGATACCACGAGGAAATGCAATAAAAACAGCAGGAGCTTAATATGAAATAAACTCTGGCAAGATTCTTTTTAACTGGGATTAAATAATTTTTGACCTTATTGACTTATTTTAATTCACAACTCTCTTTTATTATGTAGTTTCAAATACTATGCAATCGTTTTGTTCTTCTTCATTCTGCATTTAGAACTGTACCAATGCAGAATACGCATTGTTCCTCACAATAATGTTTTCTGTTCCGTCATCTAATCTGATAAATGTTTGAGAATTATATAGCGCTATCAAAAATCCAGTTTTTTGTTTTTTGGTTTGGTTTCAACTTTCTGAAAATCTTTAATTTTGCTGACGCATTTTTACAATTTTGTGAAATTATATAGAGCGCAAATATTTAAGTAAAATAAGATTGCCATAGTAGTAATTCATGACAGTATATATCCGAATAAATATTTCGTTACTATTTGAAATCAATGACATAAAAATAATATAAATTAAATAAAAAAGTATTTGTGTTTCAAAATGAATTTTTTAGCTACACTGGGTAGATATTGGGCACGTTTAGGGATTATAACCCCAATTGTCTACTACTGGAGAGATTTGATGCAAGTAATTTTCTCTATTGTAATTCTCTTGGACCAAACAATTGACAGAGCCACTCTTTCTTATCAAAATAATAATAATTCATTCGATTTTGTTATCGGTCAGTGATGTCATATTACAGTTACATTATTTCATATTATTTATTTCCTTCGGTTTACTTTAATATTTGTCGCTTTCAAAAAAGAATTAAAATGCTGATTCATAGAAAAATGGACATTGCCTATTTTCATTGTTTGCCTTTTCTTAATTATATTTTTTGTATTTCAGTTGGTGGTGGAACTGCTGGAACAATTTTAGCTGCTCGACTGTCCCAACACCACAATGTATTGCTTTTGGAAGCTGGAGGCACTCCATCGTGGTTCAATAACATTCCACTTCATTTTTATTTAATCCTAAATATAAAATCTATCGATTGGTCTCATGAAACTACGCCTCAAAAATATGGTGGAAATGCATTCAAAAATAATGTACGAAAATAATTTAATATAATCGGTATTCGACAAGGCTGTATTTAGGATTCTATTTCAGGCGGGGCAAAATACCAACATGACGCACAGTAGTGCCTTTTATAACGAGCAGCGCCAAAAATTTGACCTATTTTAAGCCGAAATCAATTTAAAATGCCTCAGATTCGTGCGTAATGCGAAAAGTTTGCGATTTTTTGCACGTTTTAAACCTATTTTTCCGATTTCGGAGAGGGCAATTGCCACTTTTGCCCCGTCCTAAATACAGCCTTGAATATTAAATTGTAAGTATTTTTGAAGCTTAATTTTTAAATTTCTTTTAAAGGTTATGTTTTTGTCAGGAGGAAAATCACTCGGAGGTAAGCGCTAATGAATTATCCACGAAAACTGTTTCATAACAAACAATTAAAGCTATTCAAATGATTCATATTCAATTTTAGAAAAGTTGATAGATTCACTAAACTTTTCTGTTTGCAAATATCTAGGGTCTAGTTCACTCAATGGAATGGTTTACATTCGTGGAAATGTTCAGGGATTTGACGAAGTAGCAGAGAAGACGGGAGATCCAATTTGGAAAATGGACAACATGCTAAAATACTTTCAGAAAATTGAAAACTACAACGGAGAGTATAAAGATGGTATATTTTCATTCATTTATTCAGGAAAAGCTGTTTCACCAAAGTACATAATATATTTATTATAATTAGTTGTGAGATTGTTATATTAACAATATTTAAGGGCCTGAAGGTGTTCACGGCAAAGGTGGCTACACAAACATTGAAACCACTACAATTAAGTTACCAGTTGTGAAACAAGTTTTAAAGGCTGGCATTGAGCTCGGTTATCCAACTCAGGACCCCAATGTCATGGGACCCTACACTGAAGGTTAGCATGAAAAAATATGGATGTAGCCATGATTTAAAACTGGTGGTGTATAAGTAAAATTAAACAATATATGCTTTCATTTGATATTTGTGCAAAAACTGAAGAACATATTTTAAATTTCAAACCAATTGATACATTAAAATCATCCTCGCTACTCAATTTCTAGCAAGAAATAAAAATTAATTCAACAGTTTAAGGGTATTTACAATTTTATTTGTTGATGACATAAGTATTAATATTGACCCCTTTTTATGGCAAATATTTTGACAAATAAGAAATAGGCATGAATGAGTAATAAAGAAATACCCCATTCTTGTTGTTCTGGCTTTTTAAATGGACATAATTTGAAATTGTTGTTCTTTACTTAAAAACTACATTCGATTTCAAGTTTATTTTACTCATTATTAGGGGTACCTATTCAGTTTATGAATACCCCTAATGTAAAGTGTTTTCTGTTCAGGATTTTCATTTGCTGAACTAATGGAGAAGTCAGGGGCACGTAACACTTTGTACGACACTCTTCTGTGGCCACAAAGATATAATCCCAACCTCACAGTGCGTAAGTTTTCTCACGTGACCCGAGTCTTATTTCATGGAACCGAAGCTTACGGAGTGGAGTACGAGCGACATGGAAAAACATACGTCGCCAATGCATCTAAAGAAGTCATTCTCTCCGCTGGCACATTCATGTCCCCCAAAATCTTAATGTTGTCAGGAGTAGGACCAAAAGAACATTTACGGGAAATCGGGGTTCATACTTTTTATTTCTCGTCGCTTAAATATTTCACTTTACAGTCAATTACCTAAAATATTTTCTTAGTATTAGTCTGTAGTTTCAAACACACAATATTCAAATTACAGAGAAGTTGCCTGTTCGTACAACTTGCCTAGATAGTTTGCATTACCCAGCAGATTTTACTTATTTTCGGTGCAAACAAATGTTAAAACATTTTTATTTTGCCAAAAACATCTAAAATTCCAAAAAACAATATTTGTCTAACATTGTATATGTATGCTAAGTATGTATTCATTTGTTTATCCATTCTTTGTAATTGCATAAGAAATACATTGACTTTTTTACATTGGCTGATTTAATTTTCTTATGACTGGGTTTGTATGCCCCCAGATAAATACTGTATTGGATCTTCCTGTGGGACAACGCTTGCAAGACAAATACGGAAGTATAATTGGACCGATTTTGGTTGACGAAGGGAATTCTTTTTTGAGAACTAGAGATATTGGTTTGGTTGATATTATTGAATACTTGTTTTATGGAACGGGGATTATCACGAGTACCACAACAGACGCTACTTTCGCTATTGTGACAAATTTTTCACGAAGCCTTGGAATGACGAGCGCCCCTGACGTTCATGCGTACATGTCGACCATCTCGATGGACAATCGCAACATATATGATATGGAATCTTTTTACAACGCACACGATGAGTGTCTCGATTATTTCAGCAAACATTTGGAAAAAGATATGTTCACGATGGTGTTGACAGTTGCCAAACCCTACGGATTCGGAACTATTAAACTTAGAGATAAAAATCCTCACAGTCCCGCACTGATTGATCCCAAATATCTCAAGGATGAACGGGATGTAGCAGCTCTAGTCGAAGGTACACTATGGGTCGTAATTCTTATTAAATTCTGAATACTAAGTAATCGCAAAAAAATAAATTGCTTAAAATGGAAATTTTATACCAAAAAAAAATTTCAAAAAAATTAGGAGTGAAGTTCGTCATGAAATTATTGGAGACGGAAGCGATGAAGAAAATCAACGCTCATTTGTCGACGGAAACCCATCCCAATTGTAAAATTCACACTTTTAAGAGTGACCAATACTACGAATGTATGCTTAGATATTGGACAGCCACAGCGTACAAATATTGCGGCACTGTACCCATAGGAAAAGACACGTCAGACCCTTTTGCAGTTTTAGATCCACATTTACGGTATGTAATTCAACAATTTAAATTTTTTTAAATATACTTGAAATACAAAAAATGAAACCACGATTTTTCGTAAATATATTTTTTGTTACAGTTTAGTTTCAATAATTTTAATTAATTTTTTGCAGTGTCTTAGGGGCAAAGCGATTGCGAGTGGTGGACGCTTCAGTTTTAAACACAAGACATGTCTCGGTTAACGATGTAGTCGTGAGAGCGATGACCGAAATGATTTCAGAAATAATTCTGGATAGCTGGAAAGATAAGGCAGGTTCTGAAATAAGCATGGATGAAAATAATAACACACCATCCCAAGTTCTTCAATCAACATCGTCACAACTGAGGCCTGAATTGTTTGATAAGCAAACTCAAGTTATTGGCGATACTAGTCACAACAATACTAAAAATATATTTCCTTCAGAAACAAGCAATGTATGTATGTGGAAGGACCATTTGTTGTACTTGTACCCTTTTTACACGGTAAAAGTGGACCGAACAAAAGTAAAGTTTTCGCAATAAGTTATTGAATTATAAAAGCTATTATAAAAGCACAACCATAAACTGGTCAGAAGGAGTAAAAACTCAGCGTATTATTACTGCAAAAACATCCAACATCGTCAATTTATTCCATCTCTTTCTGTAGATAAAAGTATTTTATGCTGCTGCTTCTCCCTTTCCTTATTCTTAACCGACGAGTTAACTGCTGTTTATCATTCATAGTTTAGGCATAAATAAAGCTAGCTTACACACACAATATACACGTTAAGCCTTTATCTCATTTACACTCATCATATTGTGAATATATTACGTTGGAAAGGTCACATGAACCGATGTAAGTGTTTTCACAAGAGTGTAATTCTTTCACATCAGTACACGGATCGAATGATGTCTAGTTTTTTCCAGCAGGGGGTATTTATAAATCGATTTTGGGGGAAAAAATGATAGTGGTGTAAATGGGATTAAGATCGCAAAAAATTTGGGTCAATTTCAAAACAAAATGAAACATGCTCCCATTTTTTCTTTATTTGCAGACTTATAGGGATTGACCCCTTGTTTTCTGGCGTTAATTCATATTTAAAGGAGGGGGTATAAACCTGTAAATCCTTTAATCAAAAAGTGTTTGAAGCTGTAGCCCAATTGTTTGTTGGAAGTACATTAAACTCCATATACTTGGAGTGGAGATTGGACTGAGTGCACTCATCTATTTTTGTCTCACCTAGAGTGGAGTGTGAGTGGAGTGGTAATTAACGACTTCACTTGGAATGGTGTATTCCCTAATACACCATTCCGAGTGAAGTCGTGCTGTTTCACGTTTTTATTTTCCTTTTTCTCTGTTTCACATCTCCTCAGTATAAGACTGGAGGACTGGGTGAGTTGCATGGATTGCATGCACGCGTGAATAATCTCTGGGATAATACAGTAGGATAATATGAAGTGTTACTTATATTATAAACCTCACTTTTTAAATGTCAATGTTGTAAGACGCCGTTAGGAATAAGTACCTACCAAAAGTGCTGCACAGTGTTGTACATAATGACTTACAATTAGTAAAACTGAATAAAAGTAAGTTTAAGTATTATAGTCTTAAATATAAACGACAATAAAATTGTGGATTCAAATATCTCCAGATTTGTACTGTGTTTAAAAAATCCCGGAATACACTTGGATTTATTTACATTTTCTATTTCTTAATGAAACAAATCGTAGGTGTGTGGTTCATACTATAAAAATCCTTCTGGTGTAGCAACCGTCAACATATTCCACTCATTTTTCAAATTTTTCATATGGCCCTTCATACGTTCCCAAAAGTTCCATCTATGTATGTACCTACTGCATCATTTAATTTCATGATATATCGACGAAATAAAATTCTGTCATTTAAAAAAATAGGAACACGTGGTGAAGCATTGTATTTGGAGTTTTGACGGCACCTGAGTACCAGACACAGATTACTTACTTACGCTGCTGACTGGTAGTCAGGTGCCTTCAAAACCAATCGAAACTCGTCTATTAATTCATTTGTGACAAGGATATTCTAAAGTACCCGATTTACTCCCAATATGGTTCAAGGTTAACGTAAAAATGAGTAGTAAAAAATATCAATCTTTTATTTGAATAATGTGAGACTTTCTACCTTGGAGATATTGTTGAAAGATAATATTTTGCTTGTCACAAGGAATTACATTTTTTGATATAGTTTATATTCTCCAATCTTTGTTATTGTGGAGTGTGTGGTTGAGAGGTGCTATCACTAACCGGCAATTGGTGTGAGTAGGTTCCATTCCTACATCTACAAAATTTTTAGCCATTTCAAAAAATGTAATTCCTTGTGACAAGCAAAATATTATCTTTTAATATCAATCTTATCAAACTGTAAAAAAAACTATTGAATAGGGATTTTGTCGAGTCTGCATGTTTTGTTTTTTATTTGCTATCGGGTCACTCTTCTACAATACTCCTTTTCAGCGTTGCTCTGATTTCTTCTTCGTCTGTGGGGCGGAAGAATTCAATCAATTCTCAGCAAAAGTTCTAGTTTACAACACAAAACAGTTTGTTGCCCTGTAACCGAAAGTTGCTCGAATAAACGTTTTTGTAAGCCAGCAATGTGCTAGTTTGAAATATAATTTATTATCCATTTATAATTAGGAAATGTATTATTTATTCAAACACTATATAAACATGATTGATTCTTATGGTTGATTGGGACGGTAATGTTTGGGCTATAAAGTTCTTCATCTAATTTTACCAACGTGGCACTCAGGTTCCACAAATCATCAGATAGTTTATATTCTTCATTTAGTTTCTGGTTTATTCTATCCCATGGTTTTCTGTGGCGGAACATTAAGCCAGTCTCATTTCCTCCAATCTCCTTTGACAAACAAATCGGGATCAAGTATTCTTCAACCGCCTAAAATTCACATTTGGCTATTAATTTCAACCCAGGTACATATGGGAATACTATGTAGGTATTTTAAATTATAATCCACGCTATCAATATTTTCAATTGCGATCTTCTTAAAACTTCAATCAGTCAATCAGTTTTCCATTAAGTATAATATACTATCACTATGGACTTTCGCACTTAACAATCATAAACAAAGACTACAGAACCCGACGGGACTATCCAATGTAAATTCGCACTTGAAAATTGTAGTTGGTAACGGGCACGAATTTAAAGACTCCATAACAGACATATAACTTTAACCCGATTTAAATTCAAATGTAATTGCTGAGACATTCTCTAATGAAATATTACGACGATATATGGAAATTTAATGTTAGCTAGACTAACAAATAACCCAAACTAAACTAATGCGAAAATTTGAAACTCATTCTGAATCCTGTTAGTATTAACTATTTTAAAATCATAGCTGTGTAGAACTTTCGGTTTTAATCTATATACCTATTCACAAGTGTAATTTCGATTTTGAAAAGGCAAAAATGTAGCAAAACTGATATATAACTAATTGCGGATTTGCAGGTGAAAAAATAAGATAAAAATTATAATATTTCTAAATAAACAAATCACATTTTTGTTAAACAGATTTTAGCGTCTAGCCAGTGAAGAACATATTACTCATAGTTGTTTTATACATACATTGGAAACCCAAAAATGTTCGGTCTTGCAAAATGTACAATAATAAATTACATGTTAAAAATATCATTGTCTAATACAACTGAAAATTTCTTTTTACTTCGAAATTTCGGTAAAAAACATCAAAAATTCTTAACTGTACCTTTTTACCAGTGAAAGCAATGTACATACAAGTTACATTATCAACATTAGAAAACCAAATCTTTTTTCTCTTTTAGACAAATATAATTAGCGTCATAGATTGTGTAAAACATAATATCTGATAATTTCTGAATGATAAAAACTATACAAACTGCAGTAAAACTTTTAAAAATTTGAAAAACTGATGAACTGATGACCAATGTTAGTTTCAGCAGACTAAGGTTTCGTTATAAAATAAAGAGTGGTTTCAGTTTCATTTTTAATACCTTAGATACACTTAATCCAACAACCAGTTCGCAAATTCGGAAAGATATCCTCAAAAATCCAGCAAGATTGCTGAATAGTTCTGTACGAACAATCATAGGGCAAATTGAGTAAGCGTAAATATTCATTCCTTTGTCTTTCATTCGTTTTGCAAGCTCTTTGACAAAGAGTGAATTTGCATGCTTGGTGTTGACATATGGAATTTCACCAAAAATGCCGAAACCAGATTTCTTCATCATCAGATCATCCGTGTCCAGCACTGACCCAATTTGCGATGAGGAACTCATAGCAATTATTCTATTCAGATTATTAAAATTATTGTAAACATAACTGGATATTTTGAATAAGCCTTTTGAAAGTATTTTTGTTTAACAACTATCAAATTCTACCTTGAAGGGCCATTGTCACTTCCATTTTTTAAATTTTTAAGGAGCAAATTGGTAAGCAAAAAATGTCCTAAGTAGTTAGCAGCAACAACGGGATTAAATCCGTCTTTTGTTGATACATTAACATCGTCGGACTCCATTAAACTAACTCCAGCATTGTTTATTAACATTTTAATTCGCGGGTGATTGTTTGACACTGTTTTCGCAAATTGTTCTACCGAATCCATATCCATCAAATCCAGATTAACCAAGTCCTGCAAAAAATATTTTTTAATTAGCTACCTAAATGAAATAGTTTAAATTAAAACTTTCTTGTTAAAAGTATACTTGGATTGTTCAAAGGACAATGCACTACCAAATACAGGTTTCCGGTTTGTTTTCGGATCTCCTGGACAGCCTCCGCTCCGACTTTCATATTTCGACACCCTAAAACGACAATAGCTTTTCTTTTTGCCATTTCGAGTGCAAGTTGTTTGCCTATTCCTCTGTTAGCTCCCGTAATAACAACCACTTCACCTTCTATGTCTTGTTCTTGTTCCTTGGACAGAGGCAGACGATTTCCAAACCATTTGTAGCAAAATTCGTCAAAAATGGTGAATACGAGAAGAATTATGGAGTTACGAATAAATATGAATATGTAAGGAACCATGATAACAAAAATTGTGGGAATCAAATGAAATACTCTTTACAAGATATTATTATTTAATATTGAGCGTCTCTGTTTTTATATTATTGTATCAGACAATGTATTTTCTGAAAATATTTTACTTGTTTAAATTTCAGTACTTTTGTATTTATGTCAATAATTGGTAGAAGCACATTTAGTGGTGCTGCAAAAATGCACACTGGAGAAAAACTGACGCAAATGTTTCTGGTAGCCAAATGTCCAATATCAAGCTATACTTTAGTTCATATATAGTTGATTTTATTTCATATGATTGGTGGTGCACTCCATGGTGCAATGTCTGCTTATCAATTACAACACCGAGAGCATCTGTACTCCATGGTGAGAAACTGTTCTTATAAAACAACGAAATCGGCAGATATGAGCCTGAGAATATAATTTTTCCAGTCAGCTAATCGTACTGTAAAACTTTGACCTTTATATGGACATAATATATAAAAGTTATTTTGCAAGACAACTTTCTTGTTTGTATACATTTTATTGTTCTATTAGATATTGGATATTTTTAAAGTAATGCTGTAATTTTTCGCAGGGCCGTAACAAGCCTGTCCCGGCCGTGAGGAACAGTGAGCAGTTATGGGTACTGAATAATTTAATACCGA
>JAQFYB010005184.1:0-14596 GCA_034694085.1 Pogonognathellus longicornis | reverse complement strand
CTGAATGTGTGTTTTATCAATTTAATTTAACCTATGAATTTTTTATCCTTTTTAATTTCATGATAGTGAGAGTGTGTCATGTAAGAAATGCTGTCGGGTCATAAGTACTTTACACTATTTTAACCTGCTTAGTTTATGATTGTGCGAATATCAAAAAATGCTTTGAGAATTTGAAAAAATTTGCGTAAAATTCGGTATGCGCAAATATAAAGGATTTATACCTACCTACTAATAATTCTTGTATAAGATACAATTAAATAGCTATCAATAAAGACCAGTACTCAACTAAACAAGATTGATGGTATCTTTCTTTAAATTGTGACCATTAAGATCCAAGTCTAAGACGTTTGTATAAATATTCGCTTAAATTTGGGTTTAATATAATTAATAGGCACAGATTAATCGTGTACAAAATTTATTGAAATACCTAATTATTTATTTATATAATTATTTTGCAGATCTTTTGATAAAACTGACTGTGCGTATCGACTTTTTCTGTGTACTACATAGCACATTATACACACAATACTAATAATAGTAATATCATTTTGATGCTTGCGCTGTAAAATGCTATACAAAAATTAATTGTAATTTAGTTAACAAACCAAATAGGTACGTCATAAAGTTTAAGAATGTCAATTCCATAAGCTTAATAAAGAGCTGAACGCTCAATTTGATCAATCAAATCAGCTCGTTTATAACTAATCTAATCTGACAATGAAAGGTGGTTCAATCTATTTATTAAACAGATCGAATAACTCCTAAGGAATATGAATAAAAATTATTACAAAAATCACGGCAAGAAAATTATGTGCGTTCGTAAAGGAATAAAAAGAATGTTAAATTTTAAGCGAGCAAAAAATAAAGCAATTTTGAGAAAAGGTGCAAAAGAAATGCCAACAGCACCCGGGGTTCCCAGGCGGTCACCCATCCAAGTACTAACCGGGCCCGACGTTGCTTAACTTCAGTGATCGGACGAGAACTGGTGTGTTCAACGTGGTATGGCCGTTGGCGAAAGACTTAAGAACAAACTCTGTACTCATACTCATACTGCAATATTAACTCATGCACATAAATCTATGGGGCTATGGATACAGAAAATACAGATTTGTGTGATTACATTACATTACATACATGATGATGATGATGATGATGATGATTACGTGATTACATTACATTTTTTCAATCATACATTACACTTTTACACATAGGTAATACAACACTCTTTAAATAAATAAACCTAGTCTTTACCAAGAAGGTGGAATAGACAAATTAATTTGTTCTTTAATTTTGATTCCCTTAATGTAAGCTACATACAACTTTTGACAATTATTTATTGCACCAGAAATACGACTATACGACAGTTTATGTGAAAGCTTCAAAGAATTTGTCTTTATATTTGTGTTATTTGAAAGTAGAGGTGTATAGAGTATACCACTACATAATTGACATGTAGATTCATTGTAAGTTTACATTAGTTTGCATAATCTCTGCATGTATTATCCGTATACAAAGAATTTAGAATTTAACTCCACTGCGACAAAGAGTTTATTTTGACTTCATATTTGTATCTTTCTTTATACTACATGATTTGAAAATACTAATTATACTATGTGTCTTAGTAGACAATAATATGCAATGTACACAGGGTTATACGCTGTATCTATATGCTTTTGCTTTTGCTTATGCTTAACATTAATAATTTAATAATATGTAGATGAATTCAGACTTGTAATGACGGTTGCATGCGATGCACACATACATTAATTGAATACGTGTAGGTATATGCACTTAATGCACTCATGTTCACACTAATTAATAAAATATGTGCAATGTAAAGGCACTATATTGCCTATATAGTATTAAAAGCCACATTAACTTGGCTTGATACAATTACTTCACCCCAACATGCATAAATTTTGATATGTGGTGGTAATGAGACTATCCGACTTCCTGTTTGTGTTTCTTCTTGTTAAATTACATACAGCCCTTTGAAGAAGCTAACGAAAGACTCATTCACATATACATTTATTATCGCTTTGTGACTAATTAATAATATTTATTAGTGCTAAAGCCTTCGTTTAATTACAAGGGGGTGTCATGTTTCTGTTCAATTTTGCTGTCAACTCGATACGTGAATGTATAATAAATGTCTAGCTAAAAATGTAATCAAAGCCAGGTAGTATGGAACATTGCTCATCTAATTTATTTGTTGCTTCCTTCAGGAAAGTAATTAATGAAGGACTACAGTAGCACATTTTGCTACTTACAATCGATTCATAAGGAAAACAACTTAAATGAAAACCAGTATTGTTAGATTGTATATTTTATAGGGTTAGTAAAAAAGAAATACATTGAGATCTATTGTTCATTGTGCAACAACCCAATTGATGAGATAAGCAATATATTTAGTGCCTAAGCACAAACAGTCTACTTTGAAACATCATCATTGTTAAAAGTAAATAGTATTTATACACCTGCCTAATAATAATATATTATACCTAAGCTTAAAAAACATCACCAATTGAAAATATCATAACCCTTTCAGTTCACCTAATGCAGACCTTTGAGCTAATTGTATATAAAGTTAATAAGTACCTTTAATTAATAAGTGTGTTATCTTTTTCTACGTACATTACTAATTTCAGAGCTGACATATACATCATGTACAGATAAATAGTTAGATACTTGCGTACTTTGGTAAGCCTTTAAAATTTGACAGATCATATAATTTTTAGCAAAGCCACTTCAATTTTTCATGTAATAATATTTTATTTGTGTCTCACCCTTGAATTCTAAAACAAAGTTGCTTGTATGAAAATTAAGGATTATCTAAGAATTTCTACTTTTAATGCACGGGGATTTGGATTTAAGGCATTGAAACAGTCAATAGTGAATTTGTATTTATTTCAGAGCTACATGAGGATAAAACTTTTAAACTACAATAAAATGAGTTGGGGTTTTCCTACGATATTCTAATAAAAACTAAAAACTTAAGATGCATATATACCATGCAAGGCAATAAAATATAAACAGAGTGTATAGAATAAGTAGTTATGTAGAAAACTAGGTATTACACTCCCTAGAAATGGCATAATGGTAGCAAATGATATAATTTGTGATGTACCCATGCATTCAAGTAAATTAGAAAATGATTATTCTTTAGTACCTATATTCTGCGGATTTCCTGCTGTTTAATCTTAATCTTTAAAAAGTTACATGAAAGTTCAGTGGAAACACTAACGTTCGCACTCTCTTGTGTCCAAGTAATTAATTTATCAAAGCGAAACCACGATGGCTTTGGATAAACGAATTCTTAGAATTATGTGCCGCAGCTATCTGTACTACTAAAAGACTTGCATAGATGTGTAGGGTAAGAAGCGAACATTTATGCAAGTCTTGGTACAACTGCACTGTACTGTGTTTTATGATAATCTGATGGAAATGGAAAGTATTAAATAGTTTTTTACGGAGCTGAAGACGAGATTCCTCCAGGTTGGCCAACAGCCTGCGGAAAACCTTTCAATAGAATGGCTATGGCGACTGCCTCATGGCTTCAATTACCCTGCGGCACCAGAATCCGGGTTACGGATGTAGACTCCGGAAAGAATGTCGAAGTAGTAGTCGACGACAGATTCGGAGGTGCATCAAGAGACCGCATTGTGGATCTGACTTACGCAGCATTCGGTCAATTGGCAAATCATGGCCAAGGACTAATTAGAAACTGCAAATACGAAGTGATATATGATATGATTCATTTAAAACATTAAGGAAAAGCTGAAATTATTTTATAAGTTATTACCTACTAGTAAAGGTGTAGTTCAACAATTTCTGGATAGCTAATACTGCTGTACTGCTTTATACATTTACTTTACAAAGAAAAAATAGAATACAACATTAAAGAATTTTCATTGTTTGTGATAATTACTTAAAATATTGCCTACTAGTCTTGTGTTAAATAAAGAATAATTTCAAATTAAGCATTTATTTGTTAATTAACATCATGTTTCAAAAAAAATTCTTAATCTACAATCAATCCGAGGCTGAAATAGTCTTCGTAATAATATTAAGAATAATTTTGTTATTAACTAACAAAAATATTCATGTGCCTTTTCTAGACTTCTGCAATGCAATACTTTATTAATTTAAAATTTAAGCTCTATAAATTGTTATTTTGGTGCAGGAAGATAATACCTACAATCAAATTTTCAAATCCATCATTCAATATTATTATATTTTCTTACACAGGTTAATTGTATCTACAGCTTGTTCACTGTGAATTATGTTGATTTTTACCCATACATTATGTAGGTATCTTCTATCTATGTGATTAAATTACATACAAAAATTATTTGCCATTATTTGCTTAAAACAATGTCAGCTTGAATGATGCATTTAGATTTACGGACTTGTTTATAATAATACACTTGCAGTTAAGTAATAAGAAAGCTGTAGTTTTCATTAAATGATTGATGATTTCAGTTTTAACTCACACAAACCTAATATTATAGCCTTTAATTTTGCTTCTAATTGTACATTGCACATTCAGAGATTCCAGTTCAAACTCTTAGTCTGAATCTAATATGTTAATAATCTTAGCTGAAAAGTTAAGTGCAATTTTAACTGAAACTCCGATATTGCCAAAATCTTCAACCTAGTTACATAAATGGACAGAAATAGTTCTTAGGTTTGCATACATTCTATGTACTGTGTGCGTATCATGCTTATGTATCCTATGCATTGAATTATACAATTGCAACAAATTCATGGCAATGCAGAGAAATTCTTGACACTTCATTTATACTCCACATACGACATGCAGACTCATTCAACCCGGTAAAACCACAGACCGTTCTATAAATCCGAAATCCGTTACAAAATTCGGTAATTTCTATTACTTTCATCTTGAACCCTTAAGACACTTTATTTATACTCTGCATACAGCATATTATGCAGGCAGACTTTCATTCAACCCGGCAAAGCAACATACTGGTTTATAAATCCGAAACCCGTTCCGAAGTTCCGTATTTTTATACATCTAGTATTTGACTGGTAGTTTAGAGAATTTACTTTTGGTTTAATAAGTAGGGGCAAGCGCGAACGCTTCACCCCCTGGAAAAAATTACGCGTCCGAGTTATCCACGTTTGGGATAATCGCAGGAGTCAACCAACTCGTAGTGCAATGAGAAGGTCTCTTCCTGGGAGTACAGCCTTCCAGATCACTGTTTCTCCTACGCCAGGTAAGTGCTGATGCACGCTTTCGACCAAACTCCCATGCTATCGTGTATATCACTTACAGGAGACTTACATTTTTCACACTTATTCTTAACGTTTATCCTGTACATGCAACATTGAATTTTACAAGCCAAATAAAACTAAAATTATTCTATATACTTTTGCATTTATAAATTGTGTCTTAAATGAATTACGCACTTAAAGTGCTGTTAACTTAACCATGCTTTCATAAACTTGGGCTTAGACGCACATAGGGATGCTAGGTTGCGGCTGCGGCAGTTGAACAAGAGCATATTCAGTAAGTATTGTATACAACACAAACACAGCCATTGTTTAGGGTTGAATGAAGATTAATGCAGCTGCAGTCTCCAGTTTAGCTATCAGACAGAATGAAACCAACTAAACTAATTTGTCCACCTATGAAATTATTATTATGAAGTATTTCTGCATTATTAGTAGCGTCAGCTACTACTATTTTACTTGTACTTATGTAGATTGGTGATGCATTTTGCTATTCAGCATATGAAAAAAATGCATTACATACATAGTTAAGCTGTTATAAGATTTCTGGACGAATAATTTTTTGTAGACTTCAACCACTTGGTTGCTGAATTTAATAAGGATTTACACAGTAATGTTTCGAAATCACTGTACAAGGACCGGTTTGCACAAGCTATGCCAAATTATATATGTATACAGATATTTTTTGATTAATATTTCCTTTTTATGTGCTGTACTTCTAACATAATGTCTCTGAAACAATTTTGTAAAACACACATGCACTGTCGTTGGCGATTTCCATATAAAAGAGGTAGATTGTAGAGGTAGAAGAGTGTAAGTATTGTAATATGCATACAAATGACATGAATCTGAAAGCTAATTTAATACAATGAAGCTATCACCTATATACCTTTCCTAAAGTACATTCTATTAAAATTCAGATGAAATTGACTAAAGAAATGGATTTCAAATCTAAGATGCCTGAAACATAATAGGTACTTGGATTTAGATAGAAGTGGAATTTTCTGCAAAGTAATGTGCTGGAGAACTAATAGCTAACACTTCCATTCGTTCCAGTAATACAAATGTGTCGGATTGAATTTTATTGATGGACATATTATAAGCCGCAGAAATAGCTCTTTTCAAGAACATTAACCAGAACTTCATTCTCTGATAATAAATTAGGTAGTTTCCTCAGATGCTCCTGTCTGGCAATTCCTTTCGTGACGATTATTTTCTTTCTTTTACTCAAGTAAGACATTCACAGTGCAACAGAAAAGACTACTTTACACGCGACATGCAATAACCGTAAAAAGAATGAG
This sequence comes from Pogonognathellus longicornis, assembly GCA_034694085.1. Lineage (NCBI taxonomy): Eukaryota > Metazoa > Arthropoda > Collembola > Entomobryomorpha > Tomoceridae > Pogonognathellus > Pogonognathellus longicornis. The sequence continues at coordinate 8,039 of JAQFYB010005184.1, read as the reverse complement.
AGTGTCACAAAGTGTCATGTTTGCCCATCAAGTCCCCGTATGTTACCTAGAGTAAAACATATATCAAGGAGAGTATTAAGAACACGCTAACAAAGCTGTATCTTCTGCAACTGTATTAAAGGATAAAAAGGACACTACAGGAAATAACAAAAAGAAACGGGTTAAAATACATGTCTAGTTTGTGGCAAGGTCGATGGAATGTGTTTTTATCACACACAAGACATATACAATCACAAAGACTCCTATATTATTTTGTCAACCTGAAATACCTTTCCAGACAGACAATCCTCTTTTTAAGTTCAGTGTAAATTAAAAAGTGATATCACACAGTCAACAGTATTACTTTTATAGACACCTAAATATATTAGTGACATGTATAAAATATATATTAAAATAGACACACTACAAAAACCTTATGCTTTGCTTTTCTTGTAGAAAAATTATTTTATTTAGCTTGTGAAAATTATTGAGCTAGGATTTGAACAGTCAAATTGACGGAAGCATAATTTTGATTTATTTTCTCCATTATTGAATTTGTGTAAGCAACCATTTTTACAGGAGTTTAGTTAAATCTGAAATTTTCAGTTAGTAATACACAATTATAATATGTAATGTATATAATGCTTTGTTTTGCTATATACATAGTTTTCCTATGCGCTATAATGCGACCCAGGGATATTTTAGTTAATCTTCTATGCCTATGCTAGGTCCATTGAATTACAACATTACAAGTATAAATATAAAAGTACATAGCACAGTTTCATTTCAAGGCATTCATTTACAATTTCTTGATATTATCTTGCCATAATATTATATGCGTTATTGCATTATTATTATTGGTCAAAGTAATTCTCCATAATTGAAAGTCAATTTCAGTTTATGCACTTACGCAACACATTGCATCATAGGTCGCCCTTTTCGCACATTAAAAATTAATAGAATAGTTTACGGTAGAGTATACATCAATTGGCAAATATCAACAGCTAAGATTCTACTAAGGTACATTAATCGTTAGTAAAACAGTTTATAAGGTATTAAAATTAAATTATGTCGAAAGGCCAGTTTTATTTTACTGGTACTGATATATGTAGGTATATTGCGGCAGTATATATTATTTATAAGTATATTATGCATAGATGCACTCATGCACTCATTAGGTAGGTATACACTAATAATTATGTATAACCATTGATATAACATTAGGATTACTATTAAGTTAAGTCAAACAATAAATACAATAAAGTTATATATAATATAAATTATCTTTTACAATCACAATATCAATTATTAGTAACATATAATTTATATGGTTTAAGTATTTACAATAAGTGTTGATCATTCCATTTCCATTCAAAGTATGATGTAAAATGTGTCAACTATTTATAGCTACTAACTAAATGAAACAGTATTTAAGTCAGTAGAGGTGTTTACACCAGTTCCGGCATTACAATTACAATACATTGAGTTCAATTACAGTACAAGTTAAATTAAAGAGTTGAGTAATTTTTCGGTGTCCATTGCAGGGGTCATAATAATTTGGTAAGTAAACTTTTGAATGGAATGTGATGTGGTAAACTCGTCAATTTTAAGCCACAATGATAAAAGATTATAATTGGTAATTCTGTTAAATATACTTGGAATGAAGACAGGAAATTAGTACGATATAGTTATTATCCTAATATACCTAAATGAATACCGTATACTTGTAAATGGGGAATAGGACGATAAGATTTGAATATTAAAATGTAACCTCCTACATTCAGAGATTACTAAGGCAAACAATTTCATTTTATATTTAGAGTAATGCAGTTCAGTTAACTTATTGTACGTATCAGTAGGATATTTCATATTTGATTAGCATTAGATGGCTAGACCAAATACGGAGACAATACAATACAGTGTCTTATTTTCCCATCTTACAGTACAACAGCCATCAGTGGCATTATCCCAAAAGCAGGAACTAGCTGTGTGAAGTCCTGCGCCACTTTTTTGCATAATGGTGCAATTAACTGTACAAAAACCAAACAGCAATTATTAGCATGAATATTTCTTTGTGCATTGAAATATACACATTGAATGTAAATAATTTTTATACAAGTAATTAATACAAGTACTTAATTTAATTACCAATATATTTAAATGGCTTTTGAAGATTGGTTAGTCCAAGGAGACATCCTTCAACCACTTGGGAAGTCCACTGACTGACTTTAGTGTTACAATAAGTTTGACCGCCTATCACATTCTCAACCGTGTCTTTGACAATTGAGCTCACTTCATCCGCGACAAACTGAGTCTGAAACAACAAATCAAAGAGAATAATTAGAGTTTATAGAGATAAATTATAAGCTTATTGCTTATTCCTTGTTTGTCACACTTACTTTAAGTACCTACATAGGCTACATATAACATTTAATTAGATCTTTTAATTTTTGTTCACTTCAAATATTACTAAAGATTAGTCTAAGCTTGGATAATGGATAAGAATAAATATAATAAATAAAAAGTAACTTTGTTAGTTTAGAATTGTATTATTGGTCAGATAATACAAAATCAAACAAATACAAACGTTTTTGAACTGTAAACAACATATAAAACCAATTTACTCAAATTCAAAAATGTTTGTATTTAGATCAGGACATAACACATAAACGAGTAACGAGGATGTTTACTAGATTTGGAATCTAGATGTTTACTTACTGTCTCTGTGTCTGTAAAAGTGTAAAGTCAACACATGTCAAAATACACACCTACTATAAACACAAATATTAACTAAAATAAAAACTAACAACTAAAAAGCATTTACTTGTTATATCAATCAAGCTGTTCTCTAATGCAGTTAATGTATTGTGAAATCATAAATAATTTAGGTGTTACAATTTCTACTTTAATTCAACATTTCATGCTCTAAATAGCTAAATATAAGGGCGTAAGGTAAATAAAAGGCTATTACTAAATCTAAATATTTATTTAGTGATTCGTGGTTTTTGTTTGTTATTTTTATACCTCTTCAGCAATAACTTCCGCGTCCATGATTTGTCTTGCGATGAACAGACACAAACAAACACTTGTCACTCACTCAATTTTGATTTTGAGTTCAGTAATATTCAATATTGAATATTAAACCAGACTTCAGAATTTAGAATTTTGGATAAATAATGCATTAAGGGCTAATAAGGGACGCAAATCACCACATTTGAATTCACAATAATTAATTATAGATTTAGATCGAATTAGAAATTGATCAAACAAACAGTCAATATCAATCAGAGAAAATCGCAGATTCAGAGAAGATCCCTTGGATTCCCCGCATTTGAAGTTAGTAACCTTCAATTTTGTTGGATCAATAGGGATCCCGTGTGTTGAGGAAAGGGCGCGAAAATTCATATTTTGCATTTGAGGAGCTTTTGGCGAATCTAGATCGTCCCATCGGGTGTCGGGAAAGAGAAAATTATTGGCGACGCACGCAGACTGAAGATTACAAGATTAGCGAATTCGCGAATTTTTATTGTGCTTGTGTTAAATGTGCTAGCGACGGAACTGCACAAGTCACAGCCTACGTCAAGGAAATTGATCAGCAGTCTCCTTGAGGTGTACATTTGGCAAAGTTCTTGATTCTGGCATTATTGGCGTATAAAGTAAGTATAGCGTTCAACTTCAAAGTAAGGTAAAACAGGTTTTAAGCGCATTAACCTATTTAATCAATACAATTTATTATTGGGCTTTGGGCATCAAATCAATAATCCACCCTTTCGGTTTGGTGTGGATTCTCCCGGGTAGCGTTTTATCAGTCAGTTAGATATCGATCAATTAGTTTGCATTGCATTTTATGACAACATACTGTTCTGGTTCTCTCCACAGGTTTTCGCACAGCCTCAATTGCCTGGAGAAAGTCTGACGGAGGGAATATGTCAAAATTACTCAATTGTGGCAAGCAGTTGGCATCGAGGGCAACAGCAACCTATTTAGTCGCATCGCAAAAAATTGTATCCAGCCCAGCTGTCGTTCTTTCAAGCACCAGTGCTCGTTTGTCATCGAATACGACTAATTCTTTTCCACCCCCGTTTCCTGGAGATAATTCTCGAGAGCCGCATATCCCGCCTTACATCCAAAGGGAGGGAGAACCCATTGACACTCTGAGGGCAAGACTTTTGTACCAAAGCCGCAAAAGGGGAATGCTCGAAAATGGATTGCTGCTGAGTACATTTGCTGCAAAGTTTTTGGAATCTATGACCGAGGCTGAATTGCAAGAATACGATCGTATGATTAATGTGCCGTCGAACGACTGGGATATCTTCTACTGGGCCACCGGAGTCAAACCTATTCCTTCTGAATTTGACACCAAAATTATGCACAAGTTTATCGACCACGTTCGAAACAGCAGCCGTGAGTCTCGCATTCGCCAACCTGACCTGTAAGTCAACGTATTGCATTTCATTTCATTTAAAGATAATTTAGTCATTTTTGCTGATTCTGAAGTTTTGGAGATTTATTTATGGCTTGTTTTTTACATTACAGACATTGAAATTCTTAAATCCAATTCATTCAACATTCAAATATCCAAAATTCAAAAATCACAACTCCTTCTTCATCAGCGCAACAATTCTACTTTACTAATTAGGGCAGTGCAATACTAATTATAGTAATTGAACACACTATAGAGTGTCAAAATGGTTTATGCTATTAATTAAACATACATAAATGTTACCAGCTAGTGGCTGCAAAATTACAAGTTTCAAATAATATATGTAAAAGTGACTGCTGAAGCTAGTATAGATAAATATAATTTTTAGACGCTTTATTAGGAAGAAGCCTAAAAGCCATAAACGTAAAAATAGCAATGATAAGCAACTACTTGCCTTGAATGATAAGATAAGAAACAAGAGTCAAGAAAACATACTCGAAATATGTTCCATGTCTCTGGTTGAGTATGGCTTTGCAATATAAAATATTATGTTAGTTACTAGCTATAGTGAGTAACCGTATCAACCAAAATAATGACTGTTTAAATTAGTCAACTTAAGCAATACAAATATCGACATTCAAAACATTGATTGCTTTCATCTTGCCTTGTCTTGTTATTAAACTAAATCTTCGAAGTATTATCATATCCGCCCACCACGCCTTCGTCGCCAACAATTAAGTCGTAACAATCTGAGTCAAGTCAAAACTTTGTGAACATTAGTAAATAATCCGTTCACGATGCATTGTCAGTTTTCTGCTTGTCAGCGTTCGTCACTGCAATCTGGAAGTAAAATACTCCGCAAGACACAACCACTCCCGAGCATATTCTCTGAAGACTTACCAGAACATCCGCCTCTACCCGACCAGGACTCTGGTGTGTATTCATCATTAATGCTGACAGACTCTGATTTAGCTCTAACGAAAAGAAAATTTGTCAAAGTTTCTGGAGAAGGGGAAGTGGAAATTGATCCAAATAATATCCAGTTCTGTATTCGCATAGTGAGTCAGAAGCCGGAAATAAGTGAAGCCAAAGCAAGTGTCCAAAAACGAGAAGAATACATTTTAGGAGTGCTTAAAAAGAGTGGAATTCCATCTGCAAATATCAGCTCTACATCCAGGATCTCAAAAGCAAGTAAAACATTTTTTGAAAATGAGGAGGATGATGAAATGGCGTATTTTAGAAATCATTTAACACCTCTCGATCCTCAAGTTGACCCAGTAGTAAAAGAAACAAAAACTAACGTACAACCGATCTCTTATGTACTAAAAAAGGAACTAAATGTCAACTGTGATAGTATGCTCAAGTATCTGAAAGTTTTATCAGCTTGTACCGAAAAGTTGGATCAAAGCGTTCTTGTCAGTCAACCAATTATCAAATTCACAACTCCTTATGTTCAAGCCAACAAGTTAGTGCACATTTTTAATTGCAATACATTTTTATTGTAGGAAAAAGGAAAAATGGAAACTATATTTTATTACAAAAATGCTATTTATATTAATCTAATGTTTTATAATTTGTTTGTATTGCAGACAAGTATGTATTCGACAAGCAATGAAATCTGCACACGAGAAAGCCTTGGAGCTCATTAAAGACCAGAAAAGTCCTCCTGTTGCCCTTGGTCAAGTGTACTACACCATGGAGAATTCAATGAATGTTCAAAACCTCGAAGAATACAACGATTGTAATACAGGAGGAGCTTCTGCCCACTTTGAATTTTTTAAATGGAAGAGATTCAGCAAACGCATTACTTGTCAGATTACTTCCGTTTTTGAGCTCCGACCGTGGAAACCTCGCAGAACCATTTGAAATATTTGACTTGACATTCTCACAGAGTTGTAATATATAGACAATAATAATTATCTACTGTGGCGATATCACCATTTAAGATCTGCATTCCCTCCTTATGTATTATTGTTAGACTTATAGCGTCGTTGTTGTCTGTTATGTATTATTGTTTAAAATATGCCTAAATTGTTGTTATCTCAAACTCAGTCTAATTCCTACAACTTCTATCCTCTCTAAATTCCGAATTAGTGGCACACCTAATATTATGCTAATTGTTAATTCTCATATCCCATAGTATCATACGCTATAGTAAATCTAAAAATGGTAGCTCTTTTAGTATTTCCTAGATTATTATTATTATAACTAACTTGTGCTGTTATTAGAGACAACTCATCAATAGATTAGTCTATAACTCACTGTAAAACAGGATTCCTATAAGAAATGTTCTAATTAATGTAAAATGGTAAAGACAACGTTAGTATTTAGATTTAGTACTTACGAGACTACTTTTGCAAAACATAAGTCTTCACAAGTCTTCACATTTTTCAATTACTTTTAATATTTCTGTAAATAATGTAGGTCTACCTCAACAGAGATACTAATAGAGCTAAAAATACCCTTTTAATGAAACAGTATTGTTTTACCAATCAATGTAAATATGTATACTTATAAATAATTATGACTTATGAATGACGTACAATTTTCTTTATGATTGTTATAACCTAAACGTTTATGATAGGTGTCTTATAAATAGCAAAAAATTTGCAGTACAATCGAATCGAATGTATATACCTACATATATAAATGTCTGCCAATATCCTTGTTAGTAAATCTAAATTCGTTAATTGGCTCTGTTCGAACTGATTTCAAAAATTCCCATTGAAAATAAATAAGGCGTGCGTACTAAATCAACAATTAATTAGTCTTTTAAATTCTTGTTTCAATTATTTTTACTGCAAATATTTTAGAAAATGTATTAGAATAATTATATTATATACATTAAATCACAGCTCATTTCTTTCAGGAAGTTTTTCTGGTTCTTTATGGTCACGAATTTTATCCCAAAATTTCATTCGTCTTGCAAAATCTGAACTGCACTTTTCCATTTTGGCATTAGAATCGATAGCATACCAAAAGATTCCATCGTTAGGTCCAAGAGAATTCCATTTTTCTGGAGTAGCGTTTCCATCAGACACTGAAATGAGTTTTCTGTACAAAAAGATTTTTGTTATTTTTATATCCTATTTTTGCTTTTAGTAATTGTTAATTAGAAAAGAGAACTAACCCGGTATCTGCAAAATTTGTAAGCATATGAAGATAATTTCGTTGAAATGGCTTGTCTGTATGATTCTCATCAATTAATGGATACAAGATTGAATTCATGACAAATTGTAAGTCATCCATATGGTTTGCTTCTGTAAACAAAATCAAATCAAGTTAAAGGCACCACTGGGGTAGCAAGAGGGGCTAGGGGGAAATTACGCGCGAATTTTATGTATTTTATGTTCAATTTTGCCCAAATTTGCTCACATTTTGTGCGCAAAAATTAATACATAAATACTAAATACCTAATGTTTTGAGTTTGCCCTCCTCCCAAACCAAATCCTGGCTATGCATCTGAAAGGCACATACAGTTCAAGGCAATGTTTAATATAAAATTTTAGCGAATTAATATTTTTACATTTAATTCCATCATTGTTTTTCCTATTTATTTTGTTAGCTTTGCATGGTACAGTTAAGTTAACCGATTCGATATGGTGTTTCATGGTACGGCAAGAGTTGCGTAAGTTGA
>JAQFYB010005183.1:0-14597 GCA_034694085.1 Pogonognathellus longicornis | reverse complement strand
ATGTGAATGAAATTGTGAATATGAATGTGAATGAAATTGTGAATATGAATGTGAATGAAATTGTGAATATGAATGTGGATGAAATTGTGAATATGAATGTGAATGAAATTGTGAATATGAATGTGAATGAAATTTTGAATATGAATGTGAATGAAATTGTGAATATGAATGTGCATGAAATTGTGAAGGAATTTAATTATTTTTGAAGGAATTTGTTTTGATTGTAGGTAAGACTCTGATGACATCTTTTGCCTTCTCTCTTTTTTCATTGATAACTGCCATAGTCAGTTACCAACAAAATGTGAGGTTCACTCTGGAAATTGCAGAAAATAGCACCATAAAGGATCAAACTTTTGCTGTCTACATCTTGGAGGTTTTTGATTATTCTTTTATTTTAATAATTAACTAACAGACAAGATTTAATAATGCGTTCATTGCTACTAGAAATATTTTATTTTGATTACCAAGGGCGTATCTAGAATTCCGAACGGAAACGGTTCAAACGCTAGCCTGTTGTGCCTATATATAAATACGCTCTTGTTTAATACTTTAAAACTTTAATGGAACCCTGTATATTGTAAAATGATATAAATGAAATTAAAATAAAATTTACGATTTTTGCAGTTCATTTGGCGACTGGGTACAACTGGATCAAGAATATTTGTGATTTCACTTGCTGTTGCAACTCTAGATCTGGACTCGTCATTGTCCTACTTGGCAGTTATAACTTTTCATTGGCTCATATATACAATCTATTTCAAAAATAAAAACAAGGTATTCATTCATAATTATTTTACTCTTATTAAATTAACTTAAAGTACCTAAGCCATTTTAATGGAATATAATATGGTCATATATATCATGTTTTGCATCATAGGAAATTCGCCGAAATCCTTTCATATTCACATTCCCTGAACACGCCGCTGTGGATAGTGGACGCGTCTATATTTTAGGAATTGTTCATGTATTTTGTTTCTTCGACGATCGGAGAAAAGTCGTAAAGTTGGCTAACGGACGGCTTTTAACGTTTTATGTGTTCGCTCTTACAGAAGATACTTGTTTATTCGCATTTTGGTACTGCCAATATTATTTGGGATTCCACAATCCAAAAATAATCACACCATGGATTTTTAAAGTTGCTTATGCAATTTACTACGTGCCCGCTTTTGTTGGAATTATTGCAATGGTTCTTTACTTTTATGCTCTAAAACAATCAATTTTACCAGCAATCTGCCGAGCAATCACAAAAGGCCGATATTTGTTATTCTCATTCTAAGGTATGTATGAGAATGGCTGCAATAATGCGGTGAGAAGATACTTAATTGTTTTCATTCTTAATCTTACTTATCAACCAGTGCGACCGTGCTGTTTATGAAAACAAAATAATTATGATATTTTAACTTATGATTATTTGAAACAAATATTAATTTCTTTTTAAAAGGGAATAATTTCTATTTTATTACTATAAACTGTATAAATTAAATAAAAATTCATTTTCACTGTACATTGTTTTTGCCAATTCAATTTTAAGATCTTTATTAGACTAACTGTAAACCATATAATTTCAGCATGTTAATAATTCTCATGTTTAAAAAATAATGCAAGAAGTATTATATTTAAGATTATTATATATTTTTGGTAATTTATCGGTCTGATTCTCGTATGAGATGAGAAAACTTTTTCTGTTTTATAACTAATACGTTCCTTGCACTTGCACTTATTGCACTGCACATGCCACATGCATACACATGGGACTTTATCATGATGCAAAGGAATTGATTGGGGTTGAGAAACTATCACTTGATCAACCGGTTTGTATGGGGTGCATCTTCAAATACGAAGACTCGAATCTTTTGCGTAGAAAATAGTTTTGCAACTTGTTTGCTTGTGCAAATTGTGTACAGTTATCTGGGATATTTATTTTATTATTTAACGCACTCTTTACAAACAAATAGAGCAGAAAATGTAGATGTGATACGAATGAGAGTATGTGAGACTGTGAGAGTGTCAAAGTGTCTTTGCCAAGAGTCTGAATTTGAGACTGGGAGTGGGTTAAACATTTGTAAGACATAATTAGAAAGGGTCAATAATTTGATGTAAAACTTAATAAGGACTGAGATTCGTGTCAATTTTAACCTTAGAGTTATTAAGTGAGGTCAAGTTATTGTGAGTTACTTAGATTTTAGTTAAAGACTGCAGTTTAATTTAATTAAACCCTTGGCCCAAACATCTGAAGAGTTAATTTACTAGAGGATTGAAGGTATGTAAGTTCATTAATTATGTAGCTTGATGTTGATTGTATTGGGAAGTGTGTCTCACTTGATCCTTTAATTAATTTGTGAAATTTTGATGTAAAGAATTTATTAGTGTTCGAGATTGAGAAGACAAAATGAATACGGAGAGGAATATTTACCGTTTCACGGACAATCAACCTTATCAAAATATTGTTGATGTGGGTTTTGAGCCCGATGAAAGGGGACATCCGATTAATCACGCACCATCAACGGCATCGTCAACAACTTTTCTACACCAGAATGCAAACAATTTTGAGGAAAAATATTCCATATTGATTGGGGTAGCGAAAATTCTCAAACGGGTCAACAAAAAGACCATGATTGCGGCAATATTGGGATTGGCCTTTCTAATTGTGTCTATTTCCTTTGTCATTGTATTCACACAAAATCAAAATTTGAACTCGCAAGTGGCTCAATTAACAGGTATGCATTTATTCACCATTAATAGAATTACTTTGGACAGACATAAATTACCTGTTATACTTATTTTATTTAAAAACGAGAATTGTGAGGTATTTATGAATGTCACAAAAGCATTCTGGCTTAATAATTATATTATTAGTGGCAAAAATTAATAGTATCCATAACCTATATGCAAATAACGTGTTGCTAACTTAATTGTTTTGGACAGACATAAATAAAATGGAAGAAAAGTCAAGCCCAACTACTAAGAACAGTCATGTTTTCGTTATTGACCTTCCAAAGGAAGAAATTGGACCCCTTCCATCTCCGCATCATAAGCACCGTCCTCATCATAATTCTTCCACTATCGAACACACCACTCCGGCAATTCCTCACATGACTGCTGCTCCTGAAATTCATACGTCTACTCAAAATTCGACCACAGGGTCTCATGAAAGGAATACTACAATTTCTCCTAAAAATAATTCTGCAAGAACTCCTGAGGCTCCTACAAATATAACGCCTTCAGTCGCTCCTGGTTCTAAGCCTGTAAATGATTCGTCTGAGGCTAATTCTGAAACTGAAACCCCACAAGGAGATCAAGCAGTTGACCAATCTTATATATTGCCGGTAAAATATCTATTTTAATATTTTTCTGCTTATGTTTTGAAATTATGTTTTACTGCTAATTGTTTTTGCAATTTTTGAGCATAAAATACGAAGATATTTAGACAGTTTAACCATAAAGCATATAATTGTCAGCTGCTATATTTAAATGTTTATGTTTCGTTTACTAAGAGATAATTTTATTTTTCATTACCAAAATATACAGGGTACGGGTGGAAAACTAAAAAGTCCCGTCTCTATTCTGAACGAAAAAAATTTACTTCCTCATTTCAAAATTGAACATTGCGTCCCAGATAAATCGCATATGGGATTTAGAGCTGTTGCAACCATGTTTGACAAGATTTATGTTGGATATGGTAAGGAGTTATGATTTAACTGTATTTTCTATTTATCTACAGTCATTAGTTGTTTATAATAATTGTTGGTTGGTGTTTTACAGGATTTGGTAAGGGGGATGCAAAGAAAGACGCTGCTGCATTAATAGTTTCGGATTTGGGTGCTACCTATCCATTGACACTGGAGGAAAAGGAAAAATCAGCAAAAGTCAAAGCTAATTGTGAAGAAAAGAGTGACTGAGTCTGCACTTCGACTACTGTTATTTGTCGGCAGTCGGCAGAATGTTTTTATATCATAATTGTGAACAGTGAAATGAATATTATTACACAGTTATTTTGATCAAATGATGTTGGCTGAAATCCAACTTAAATATGATATTTAGGTACTGTATTTATGAGAGCGTAAAACGACTGGAAAGTTGTTCACTCTGGACTGGAAATGCATGGAACAGGGTATTATAAGGTTTTTGTTACAGAATTGTCCGTAAGAAACTAGAAAAATACAATACCTTGTTCCATATCCTAAGTGAAGTCTGGTCTTATCCTCTTATAAACCACTTATTATCAGGACATTATTTACCACACACATTTTACTGTAACATAGATGATATAATATTATATTTAAGTAAGTTTCAAAATCTCATCGAGGCATTTAATGTATGTCTGAATTCGTTCTCCTGTATTTCATTTCAGTAGCTTTTATAGGTAGGTAGTAGTAGTTATACAATTTAGTAAAATACTTATATTATACCACGACCGTCTGAGATATTACATTGTTATTAACACTTACTTATAGAAACCACATAGCTAGTTTAATAATTAATCAGAACAGAATGAATGTTGCTCTGTATGAGACTAACGAGATTTGTTGATGAATCAACGATTAATATTAAGCTTAATATTTTTTTTACAAATGTGTTTCTGATGGTCATCCATTTCAAACAACCTTACGGTTTGTTTGAATTCATTAAATAATACAATTTTGTATTAAATTTTTTTGTATGTAACTAAAACTGACTTGACTTGTTGACTATTGAGTCAAGTCAGTATTTATATGAAGTGAGGATTTATATGAATCTTGAATGTATGCAATATGAACAACAGATTATAGTATTGTATTCGTTTTTTATTATTTACCCACTTGTCCTTAAGAGTATTATTATTATGACATTAACAAATGAGTTGTAAAGAGTTCCTTCCTGCTATGTTTATAGAGTTACTAATTATACTACTTTACTTACTGCCATTATTGTCTAAACTGCTGTATGATTGGAATTTTCTAATTGCTGTTCCCGTTTTGTTTGTGTGCAATAATAAATCGTGTAAAGTATTATGTGAATAAAGGAGTTGTTATACATATTCACACTTGAGTGTACACAAATATACATTACCATTTCTATTCATATCCATTTATATGTGGTCACAGTCACAATACATCTTTTAAAAAATGACATTCTAGATGAAGAAATTAAAAATCCTACAACCTACAACCAACGGGCATTTCATAACATTCATTTCGGAGGAAAATGAAAATTTTGTATTTGTACTGTGCATGTGGTTGGTAAATGTTATCTTCCTCTTTCATAAATAAAAAAAAACTCCGATCCGAATATCAGAAATGTCAGAATCAGATTTTGTCTCAAACGTTTTGGAATTTGTCATTTTTTGGCGAGTGAGTAAGGACAAGGAGGAAATCTAATGTTTGCTACAAGAAAGGCGCCGAGCGAAGTTGGAGCGGAATAATTGTGAATGAAATGTTGATGTTTGTTGCTGTATGGTAGTGGAGGTATTTCTCGTTCGCAGTTCGCATTGATTGTTTTGCGTATTTGATGGTTGTGTTGAAAAAGTGAGTGTTTTGTGCGGTGTGTGTAATGGGATTATTTTGGAGCAGTAAGTTCACTTTTTATCCGAAAAATTATCATTAATCACGATTAGTCATTTTAATGACAATTCTTTATTAATTTCAATTGCAGGAATTAGCTTTTAAAGTAGCACCAAATAAGATCCAAGTTACAAACTATTAAAGTCAACGTTTCTGACGATAAAGCCCAAAAGACAGTCGGTGAGGTCAACACAGTGCATTTGTGCAGGTAATGTCACTCATTGTTTATTTTAAAAAATTGTAATCGATTATTGTCGATTTTTAAGTTTTGAAAACAATAAATGTTTCTCAGTTAAGTAAGTTGATAGTTTATTTTTGTCTTTATTAATTAGCAGGTTTTAAATTGCATTTAAGTTTGAGAGGCTTTTCGTACCACGATGGCGGTGTCGGCCCATCATTATGTTGTGACGGCTCATAAACCCACGGCTGTCACATCTTGCGTTACGGGTAAATATCAAATATTGAAGATTATACAATTATAAAGTATTAAGATCATTTTCATCATCACAAAATCACAATTGACCGTCTTTAAAAACAACAATTTGTTTATAATGCTTGTTGGGGATTACAGGCAACTTTACGTCTTCCAAAGACATCAATTTGATTTTGGCAAAAAATACCAGGCTCGAATTGTATTTAGTTACTCCAGAGGGTTTAAGACCGTTAAAAGAAGTTGGTTTATACGGGAAAATAGCGGTTTTGAAGCTGTTTCGTTATCCGGTATGTATTTGAGTTATTCATTTCATTACAGTATGTATTATTATCAGTAAAAAATAACGCTGAACAAAACAAATGGATATTGATGCCAAAACATTGTTCATGTTTACCTTTTTTTATGTTCAGGGCGAAGAGAAGGATTTGCTTTTCATTGTGACTTCACGTTATAATGCAATGATATTGGAATGCAAAGGAGAAGGGGAGAATTTAGATATAATTACAGTTGCTCACGGTAATGTTGGAGACAGGATTGGAAAACCTTCAGAAACCGGGATTATTGGTGTAATAGATCCAGAAGCTAGAGTAATTGGTTTGAAACTGTATGAAGGATTATTCAAAATTATCCCCTTAGAGAAAAACTCTGAACTGCGGGCGTACAATATAAGGTACACATTCACATTTTCATAACTTTTTATTATTTACTTTACAAATATTTTAAAAAGTTGTTGTGTACATAAAACATAAGTTGATTTTGTATTTAAGATTGGAGGAACCGTTGATTCAAGATATAGAGTTTCTCTATGGCTGTGCAAATCCCACAATCATTTTAATTCATCAGGATGCAGGGGGAAGACATGTCAGAGCACGAGAGATTTCACTGAAAGACAAAGATTTCATAAAGGTAATTGTTATTGCGTTTTTGTTTCTTAAACCCATGTTACATTTTAACTATGTACAGTGAGGGTCCTTGTCAAGCGTTATGTTCCTAAATAATGTGTTTTAAGTCTCACACAAGTCTAAACTCCTACCTAACTCCCTACCTAACTCCATAGATTACGTCACGAAAAATTCTCTGTATATTGAAATCTAATTTCAGTGCATTTTATTTGCTAAATCAGACACCTTGGAAGCAAGAAAACGTTGAAAGTCATTCATCCATGGTAATTCCAGTTCCGCAGCCATTGGGTGGTTCAATTGTTATTGGACAAGAATCAATTCTATATCATAATGGCAGTACTTTCAAAGCTGTTGCACCAACTGCAATGAAGGTAGCCAAAATTACTGAAACAAGAATGAACAACAATTTACAATTTTTAACAATATTTCACATGTTTATGATTTTACCTGTTTGTGGAATCGCAGCAAAGTACAATAATGTGCTACGCACGAGTCGACCCAACCGGATTTCGCTATTTGTTAGGAGATTTGGTTGGAAATCTTTTCATGTTGTTTTTGGAAAGAGAGGATCGACCCGAAGGGGCCATTGTCAAAGATATAAAGTTTGAAATACTTGGTATGTCGTCATAATTCATCTACTCTATCTAGCAAATGTATTGATTATTGCAGCTAACGATAAGTCTTTAATTTTCGTTAATAGGTGAAATCAGTACCCCGGAATGCTTAACTTATTTGGATAACGGAGTTGTTTTTGTGGGATCTCGATTGGGTGACTCACAATTAATAAAACTAAATACTTTTGCGGACGACACCGGAAGTTACGTTTCCTTAATGGAAACATTTACAAATTTGGCTCCAATCATCGACATGGTAGTTGTGGATATGGACAAACAAGGGCAAGGACAATTAGTCACCTGCTCAGGTAATGCATTTTACAATCTTTTAGTGTTTATAGTAACATCATATTAATTAAAATGGACTCATAAATTGACACTTGTTTGCTTTTACAGGGGCCTATAAAGAAGGATCTCTTAGAATCATTCGTAATGGAATTGGAATACAAGAACACGCAACCATTGATTTGCCCGGAATCAAAGGACTGTGGTCTCTAAAGGTTGGGGGAGAAACCGTTCACGATAACATGTTGGTAGTGTCGTGTATCGGAGATACAAGATTTTTGTACTTGAGTGGAGAAGAAGTGGAAGAAACAGATTTGGCAGGTTTTACTCAAAGCTTTCAAACTTTGTGGGCTTCAAATGTCTGCAACGATCAAATGATTCAAGTTACCTCAGAAGGAGTGCGTCTTGTTGATTGTGCTACGAAAATTCTACTCTTGTAAGGGTCCTTTGATAACAAACACAACAAATTCTGTTTTTTTTTGTTATTATCGAAAGTCAAAGTTTACATTACAATTAATTTTTAGCGAATGGAAGCCTTCAACAGGGAAAGGAATTAGCGTTGTTGCAGGAAATAACTTGCAAATCGTTTGCGCGTCAAGATCCGAACTTTATTATTTGGAAATTGGAAAGGGTGTTCTTACACAGCAAGGGTAAATTGTTTTTAAATTAATTATTACCACCTAATAACCCAGGTTAAAATAAACCGATAAAAATTGCCGATTCTTATGTTAATACAGATTCAAAATGATGGATAACGAAGTAGCTTGTTTAGATATAACTCCATTTGGAAACGGTCTATCACAGTTGGTTGCAGTTGGTTTATGGACTGATGTATCAGCTTTAATTCTCAGAATACCTAGTCTGGACATTATTACAAAAGAACCAATGAAAGGAGGTAGGTCTTTAGTGAAGTTAATATTACAGTTACTTATAACATAAATTATTGAATTGATATTTTTACGATTAATTACTGATTTTTTTTACACAGAAATAATTCCTCGTTCTATTCTATTGGCTTGCTTCGATGAGAATTGTTTCCTTATGTGCGCTTTGGGAGATGGGTCGTTGTTTTATTTCGCTTTGAATTCCACGACAGGGGCTCTCACAGATACTAAAAGGGTAAGGAAAACTATTCAACTGGAAAACTGTTAGTGTACTAAACAGGTGTAAAGTAAACCTTGTCCAGCTATTTTGATTTGCTATGTAAGTTTATTTTGTTTATTTATGATTTACAGGTAACGCTTGGCACTCAACCTACGGCTTTAAAATTCTTTAAAAGTCAGTCAACTGCCAGTGTATTCGCTTGCTCTGACCGACCAACAGTTATATATTGGTCAAATCACAAATTAGTATTTTCGAACGTGAACCTACGAGAAGTTTCTCATATGTGTCCTCTGAACGCCTCCGCATTTCCTGACAGTTTGGCTTTGGCTACAGAATCTTCCTTGACCATTGGAACCATAGACGAAATTCAAAAACTACACATTCGAACGGTGCCTTTGGGTGAGACTCCGAGACGAATCTCATATCAAGAATCATCTCAGACGTTTGGTGTTGTTACGATGAGAATTGATGTCATGGAAAGTTCAGGATTGTCACCAGTGAGACCAAGTGCAAGTACCCTCACTGCCAGGTCTGTTTTACTATCTGAATGCTTTAATAAATTATTAATGCACTGATTGTTATTTTCAAATTAAAATTAAGAGCTTTATTTGTAAATGTCTTATTATTTTTGCAGTATTAGCTGCAGCTCCTCTGTTGGAAATCTAATCCGCCCCACTACCTCTGGACCTTCAACAGCTTCAATTCAAAGTAGAGACGTAATTGAATATGGACAAGACATCGAAGTACATAACCTATTGATAATTGATCAACACACTTTTGAAGGTAAATATTTAATTAGTTGATTGTAAAGGAGGTCAGTTAATTAATTGATCTTGAATATGTTAATAAATGGTTTCATAAGATTTCTAACATACTTTTTCACCTTTTGCAGTTCTTCATGCACATCAATTTATGCAGAATGAGTATGCAATTAGCATTGTATCGTGTAGATTAGGAGATGACCCTGCCCAATACTATGTTGTTGGTACTGCCATCGTAATTCCAGATGAAAGCGAACCGAAATCGGGAAGAATCGTAATATTTCAATATGTTGATGGCAAACTTCAACAGATTGCAGAGAAGGAAGTACGAGGGGCTTGTTACTGCCTCGCTGGTTTCAATGGAAAAATTTTAGCTGGAATTAATAGCACAGTACGATTTTATGATTTAATCATGTCTTGTAGAATTTACTTATTTAAATGATGATATTTGTAAGATTGAAATGTTTTATTGCTTTACAGGTTAGACTTTTTGAATGGACGTCTGAAAAGGAACTCCGAGTGGAGTGCTCTTATTTTAATAACATACTATCACTTTACTTAAAACATAAAGGGGATTTTATCCTTGTTGGAGATTTAATGCGATCAATGACATTACTCCAATACAAAAATATGGAAGGAACTTTTGAAGAAGTAATAGCAGTATTTAATACAATTAATAACGTAACTCATTATTAATGCAATAATGCAAGTGTTTTTGTACAATTAATTAATGGATATTTTCGTTTGAAATTCAGATCGCTAGGGATTACAATCCTAATTGGATGACTGCAATTGATATTTTGGATGATGATACGTTTCTGGGTGCTGACAACGCCTTCAATCTCTTTATTTGCACCAAAGATGGGTAAGTTTGAGAAATTCGTGAAATCAAAACTCGTAACAAATTCGTCATAAACTACGCAGTTTGAAATTAATTTTATGTTTATATAACAGGGGAGCTGCTACAGACGAAGAAAGATGTCAGATGCAAGACTCTGGCCGCATTTACTTAGGTGACATGGTAAATTGTATTAGACATGGTTCTTTGGTCCGTCAACACTTGGGCGACACTTGTGTTCCAGCAACTGGAAGTTTGCTATTCGGAACTATCAGTGGCTCTGTCGGTAAATCATTTTAATTGTTTAATTCGATGTAATTCGTTGAGCAAATTAAAATACTATTTCACAGAATGAGTTTATATGGCATGTCTTTATTTTGTAGGGCTCGTCACACAAATCCCACAGCAATTTTACGAATTTCTGCTTGAATTACAAGAAAGACTGACCAAGGTAATTAAACCGGTTGGAAAAATAGAGCATTCTTACTGGAGAAGTTTCTACAACGATCGAAAGCAAGAACCATGTGAAGGGTTTATAGATGGGGATTTGGTTGAAAGCTTTTTAGATCTGGGAAGGGACGACATGCTTGAAGTTGTTAGTGGTTTACAGGTGAGAAAAAAAATTAAATGACAAATTATTGAATATCCTTTTTGTTTTTGATATTTGATACCTGAGTTTACTCAACATCTGTTATTTCTGGTTACACAACATACAATTTTTACTTGTAAATTTTTTTCAAAAAGCAAGATGTTTTGTTTTTGTTTAGACTTTTTTCAAATTCAAATATTGTTAGCTCAATAGAAATGTGAGAATGATAATCACATTGCAGTAATTACAGATTTGAAGACTTATTAGTTATGTTTTTTTTCTCTTGATTAGCTGGATCAACAAGGATCAGGAATGAAACAACAAGCGACGATTGACGATATAATCAAAATTGTCGAAGACCTTACTCGCATTCATTGATTTGATTCTTCCCTTTTGCTTGAAAATGAAAACAATAATATTGACTTAACCTTTATGTACACACGTAACATCAATGCTCATGGAAACAGTATTATTTTTCTCTAATAAGGTTAGGTCATAGCCAATTATAAACAAATACTTCAGCAAATTCTTCAGCCAGGTGTAAATGAAAATGCCTGTATTTTAACATTAGATGGATGAATTTTCATCCAAGTAAAATGATACATTTTATTTAAACCTGGCTGAAGGATTTGTTGAAATGTTGGATATGACCTAACCTTCTTAGAGAAAAATAATACTGTTTCCATGAGCATTGCGTAACATAATAATTAATATTATATATATCATGTGGCAAAAATGAAGAATTGATTATTATTAGTTAATCATTGTTAGTATAAAAATATGTGTGGAATAATTGACAGTGGTTGTACTGTAATGTGTTTTGTTCTTGTAGCAAACCTTTTAAACATTTCTTTGAATAGAATTGAATTCAATTCAACGTTCCTAATTTTGATTCGTGCGTCGTCGTCTTGTTTTATTTTGTATTTTTGTTTTAATAGTTGAACTTGGAATTAATATCAAAGCCAAGATGTGGTTTCTTTGATGGGTATTTGCTCGAGTAATCTTTAGTTAAGTTATTTCTATTCGAAGACAATACTTCATTACGATCACCAAATCGATTTCGGGGGAAAGCAACATTTCCAGCCCCAGTCTTGTCTGCATTCTTTAGCTGATGATCACTGGCATCGTTGTTTGCTTCGTCAACAACATATAATTTCGAATATGGAGACATTTCATTCTTGTATTTTTCTATTTCTTCTTGTCTGCGTCGTAAATACACCCGATGTCTTTCCACATCCACCTTTGAGAGCCCTGAGTCGTTAAGTGATGAAGAGTCTTTCAGCTGAGGATGTGGAATTGTGTTTGGGATGTCTAAATTCATTTTGAGGATAGTATTGGCAGCAATTGAAGAGTGGAAGGTTTTGTCTTGATTATTGTCTCCGAATTTTAAATTTTTCCTGTTTACATTCAGTTTTCCTTCTCTCTGGCCCTTATTGTTGTTGAGAGCATCGAGATAAAGATTTTTTAATCTTTTTGCCTCGTCATTCCTGGCTCCTGAAGCATTATTTAAATGGTGTTCGCTCTTTCCAATGTCACTTGCATCGTCAACCACGTAAAACTTAGAATATGGCGACATTTCACTTTTGTATTTTTCTAGTTGCTTTTGCATCATTTGATCTTGTCTATTCCGTATTTGGAGTCGATGCCTTCTGTCTGCGTTCGCGGGTACGAGATTCGGTACTGGTGACTGGAAATGCGCTGGATGTTGAGGAATTCTTTTCTTTGATGCATCTGGAGCACCAGCTTTGGCAATTTTGAAAATATTGTCTGTGGAATTCAGTTTATCTTGATTGATATTATTGTTGTTCACATATTTCAGGTCTGAAAAAGCATGCATGGGTAATTTGTATCCAGGACTTGCAACAACATTTCTTGCATTGCACTCGAATTTGACTCTCCTGATTTTCCCGTCTAGTTGATTGTCATTGCTATTGGCAGCTTCAATGTGCTTTGTAACTGGATACAAACTTTTAAGTCTCTCAGCTAAAGATGATTTTCGTGAAGCTATGTTATTGTTACTATCAATAGCCTTTATTTTATTCAAATTTTGGAGAGCTGCTTTTGCAAAAGATGATTTGAAAGGACGCTGGCTTAGAGTTCCTGAAAGTTTAGAGTCTTCTCCTCCATCGTAAGGCTGTTTCTTTAATGCATTGAAATTTAATTGACTAGTTTTGACGAAAGGTGACGGGGGTACGACATCAGTAGACAAAGTACTTTTCCGGATGTCGGTTTTCCCGATCGGAAGCATCTGGACCATTCGACGTCCGTCGTTGATTTTTTGCAAGTCAGATTTTGTCAAGGGTTCTTTTACGCTTTTTGGATAATCTTCCAGCAACGATATGTGAGAAAGAGAGCGATAGGACAGTCTTGAACTGTTTGGGGACATTTGTGAGTCAGCCAAAGTGCGTTTAAGTGGATTCGCTTTTATCACGGTGTTATTAATCACCGGAGGAAGAGGTGGACGCTTTATTGTCACAGTTTTAATCTTTTCTGCTTTCATTTCATTTCGGCTTTCAACTTCATTGCCTAATGAATTGTCTTTGTTGCCCTCTCGATATGGGTTTATATTGGCAATTTTAATTCCTTCCTTACCAAACTTCACCGCATCGGTAAGGAATGAAACGGCAACTGTTTGACCGTGTTGAGCCAACTGTTTTTCGGGCAAAGATTTTTTTGGTTTTGCATCGGTAACTTTATTTTTCTTGTTGGGTTTCGTATAGGACGAAGAACTGTCGCTATCTTCAGCCGCTTTGTCGATATAGTTCTTACGTGCCAATTCCAACGAGTTTTTCCGACGTAATTTTCGACGCCTACGTCCTTTGTCTCCTTGTACCTCAAACTCAATTTTCTTGTAAGGTTTCTCATCTGATGACAATGAGGAAGAAAGAGGGTTTGCTGGTTGCTGTATCACAAATTTAAAAACAGCTTAATAAATGAAGTAAAAAGCTTAAGGGAGAAAAACATTATTCCAAATCCCCAAAGAATTACATTATTATTGTAATCTTCGTCCAAATTTTGATGTGAATTGCTGACTTCCTCTTTCACTTCTTGCAAAAAGTCCGGTCCAAGAATATTCAGCAATGGATGGGTGTAGTTCATTTGGTTGACAATATTTTGAGATGTATTTCTATAGTAGACAAAATAATTCAAAAAAAGTATTACAAGTTTCATGTAGTATGGCTGAAGACAATTTTAGAGATTGATTGTGCAAAATCGTGAGTTTATACTTCATTTCATCGAAATAGGGATGCTGAAGGGCTGAATGAGACGTAGGTCGGTTGTCGGGATCATACTGAAGCATCATTCTTAACAGATCAATAGCTTCTCGGTTTACATGATGAGGTAATAATTTCTCAATACCGACAAAATATTTCCGAGGATTACCGCATTGTAACGAATTTTTACTGTAGGTAATTAAAAGGTAATTTCAATATGAAACTAGTATAATATCTAGGGCCAGAAGCGACCGTTAAAAATCGGGACACATGCAGGGCAGGTACGAACTGTTCGTACCTGCCCTGCATGTGTCCC
>JAQFYB010005182.1:0-14604 GCA_034694085.1 Pogonognathellus longicornis | reverse complement strand
GCTGAGGATATGGAGGATGAGGAAGACGGTGGTAGCGAAGAATTCGGATCAGCGGAAGCGAGCGGTGATTTTGATGGAGGATCTGGAAGTGGAAACGGAACGATATTGGACGATGAAGAGGAGGAGGAGGAAGAAGATGTCCTAGAGTTCGTACACATGGATGAAAAGTATTTTTACATGGCTCACGCTATTCGGATTATGGCTATCGTTCATTCCTTTGTATCATTGGCACTGTTGATTGCATATTACCACCTTAAGGTAAAACCAGGATAGCTATTGTATGAAAAATGAAATACACAAAACCCTTTAAGGATTTATAATGAAAATATTATATTGTCATTTTTCAAGGTTCCATTGGCTATATTCAAACGGGAAAAAGAAATTGCTCGTAGATTGGAATTCGACGGAATTTACGTTGCAGAACAACCGGAAGATGATGACATCAAGGCTCACTGGGACAAATTAGTTATTTCTGCAAAGTAATTTAATTGTTTAATATTTCTTCATTCAACTGTGTTATCGATTGAAAGGGTTGAATGTAACTAATTGTCTTTCAGATGCTTCCCTGTCAATTATTGGGACAAATTTGTCAAAAAGAAGGTCAGGCAGAAGTACAGCGAAACTTATGATTTCGACATGATCAGTAATCTTCTGGGTATGGAAAAGACATCGTTCAGTGTTGAGGAAAAGATCGAAGGGGGCGGCATTATGGCTTAGTAAGAAATATACATTTATAGCACTAAAATAATTAATTAATAATGTAAATCTGTAACTCTATGGCTTGAATAACTAATTTTGGTGTGCAATTCTTAGTATTTCTGGCATTGACTGGCGCTATCAAGTTTGGAAGGCTGGTGTCACCGTCACCGACAATGTAAATGGAACTTTTCACATTCTGACATTAGTTATAATATACTATTAAAAATTAAAAATTCATTCTTTGTATAATGTTCTTTAGGCATTCCTGTACAGTTTATGGTATTTGATATTCTCACTTTTGGGCAATTTGAACTATTTCTTCTTTGCGGCTCACTTACTTGATATTGCTGTTGCTGTTCCGGCTTTGAAAACCATCTTGCAGTCCGTAACGCATAACGGCAAACAGGTATTTTCATAATAGATTTGTCAGCGTACTCATTTATAAAAATTCCTCAACAAAAGTTTTAACATGTTGATTAATTTTTCAGCTTTGCCTCACGGTGATGTTATTGACCATCGTTGTATACATTTATACCGTAATAGCCTTTAATTTCTTCAGAAAGTTCTACGTAACCGAAGAAGACGACGAAGTGGATCAAAAGTGTCACGATATGTTAACGGTACCTATCTAAATTTCGGAAACCCGTTTTTCAATTTCAAACCATAAAGTAAAATACATTTTGTACTAAAAAAACATTTTTGGTTTCGCAGTGCTTTGTGTTCCATCTCTACCAAGGTGTAAGAGCTGGTGGTGGTATTGGAGATGTTATCGAACCCCCAGATGGTGAATCTAGCGAAGTTTACAGAATCTTCTTCGACATCACTTTCTTCTTCTTCGTTATTGTCATCTTGTTGGCCATCATTCAGGGTTAGTATTTTGCAAACCTTAAATTGGTAGCAGTTAATAATGTAGGTATATAATGAGATACAAGTTTTCACCATTTCATGACATCAATAGGTTTGATCATTGACGCCTTTGGTGAATTGAGAGATCAGTTGAACAGTGTCTCAGAAACTTTGGAATCCGAGTGCTTCATTTGCGGCATAGGAAAAGACTATTTTGATGTAGTACCGCATGGTTTCGATGTCCATGTACTCAAAGAGCATAATTTGGCCAATTACATGTAAGAAACCTTATAGTTTTTTGTACTGAAGTTTTTCATGTACTTAATTCGTTACAAAATTGTAAAATATTAACTTGAATTTTATATCTTTAGGTTCTTCTTAATGCATTTGATCAATAAACCGGACACGGAGTACACGGGTCAAGAAACGTACGTTTGGAACATGTACCAACAAAGATCTTGGGACTTCTTCCCGGTCGGAGATTGCTTTAGAAAACAATATGAAGATGAACTAAGCGGTAAATCAAGCGGAGAATAACGAAGTTAAAACTCGAGTTGTGTTAAAATTCGAGTATAATGAAATCGATCGGAGTAAATTCAATGGAAATCATCCTTGATATATCCCACCCTCCTGAATCCCAAAATGCACCACAAGGAAATGTGATGGATGAATGACTCGTTCACTTTGCATTGTCTTTTCAACTATAGACGAGGACGTCACAATTACAACGTTACGTAACGACCGATCGAATATATATTTATTATACCAGTGCCCTGTTGTATTATTAGCAAGATCAGTCTTTTATTATTAGCAATCTTGTCAAGGATCTTCAAACCTCACTTTCAGTACCTCTATAATAAGAAATATGAAATGAACCTTTTTTGTGACTTGAAACCGTCCTTGAATTCAACTACACACTCTACACTTCGTATTGTGTGTAAAAACGAAGTAAATAGTTCATGCGAGAAGTGCTACCTTCTCAAAGCGAATAATGTAAGAAAGCAATAATGTTACGTTTTTAAACTATTGCTTCCAAGTATATAATTAAGTATGTAATTATATTCATCATATCTTCATATCAATAAGCGAAACAAGGACGAGTTAACTTATTGTTAGTTAGGATACAACAATGTAGTATCTCAATAATTTTGCAACTCTATTAGTAAAGCGAGTTGAATAATAAGTTACGTAGAGTGTAATCATGAAGCATTTAGTAGAGATTAATGTAATTCAGGAATGTTTTTGCCAAATACATAAACTACTATGTACTTAAAGTAATAATGATAATTATTATTTCCTTACTTTGTTGTTGACAAAATGTAAGCTGTACTTTGTTGAATACAAATTAATTTACAAACAGTGTTGTTACAGCAGATACCAAATACCCAGCCAAGTTTTCACGATTGCGTCCACGTTACAAGGAAGTACTTTACTAGAAATACGAAATGCTAAGTATTATTAGAATAGAAGATATTATTATTGTATTAATAATGTAATAAGGACTTTGTTAAGTAGTCAGTCAATTTTAACTCTTTTCATAGAGGAAAAACATAGTCAATCTGTGACTCGGTCGGTTGTCTCAGACTCAGACCTCTCAGACTGGGTGAAAACTACTCTTACACTTATAAGAAGAAAAACTGTTCACAAAACATAATATGAATTCTAAACTAAATAATATGTCGGCCTATATTAAAACGAATGTTCTATAGTGTTATGCTACACACACGTTGCTAAATGAGTAAAAATGTTTCGATCATTCATGAGTCAATGTCAGAATCATGGAATTCTTTCATGGAGTGAATCTTTGTGGTGCTGCTACAATACAAGTATGTTTGAACGTGTCATTCATATTAATAGTAATATTAAACACATTTAAGATTTGTAATGTAATGTAACTCAGGAGTGTGATGGACACCTGTTGACCTGCGTGTGGAATAATAATAAGTATCTTGAAATACCTAGATATATTGTTGCTCCCCTCTATAAAGTATAAGTATTCATCTTCTAGCAAATAAATAAACATACGTATTAAAATATTGAACCCGTATAATCATGCAATACTACATATATACGGAATATACTACAAAATAAGTCTTGTGCTTGTGGAACAGTTGTGAAATAGAGAAAATCTAGAGTTTAATAAACTTGTTTATTGCCTCTGTAAAACTGACGCAGCACGGAGGTGGTGGTAGAAGTACAAAAACTTAATACACACCATCAATAATATCCTTTAAATAGAATTTACAACTATATGAGTGACAAAGTAGCAATGCACACAGAGTTACATGTCACTTATGTACTTCAACTACAAAACAAAATTGAAATATATTTTTATCGAATTTATCTATAATACAAATGTTTGCTATACATGTAAACAGGTTGAGGTGATATCATTACCGTTTTTGAGCAAGAAACAGTTTCCTAAACAGTTTCCTAAAATATCGATTAGAATGTATAATATAGCATTGCACTAAATTGTACCTGAAGATCTGCCTGAAGTATTTTAAGGATGGGACAAGGGACATAAAAATAGGTCACATTTTCTTTATGCGATAACTATAATGTCAATAACATCATGAACATGATAATTGATTTTCGTTATTTATAAAAATGCGTTATTGTGAACTTTCAGGCTGTTCCTCATCTTGTTTAATTAATTCCTTGCCTTCCTTAGTCCAGAAACACTCTTGGTTTCCTTTCCAAGCGGAGCTTTCTTCATTTTGGTTAGGGTCTTCGTAAATTTCTTTTTTCCATATAGGAGCAACAGCTTTGAGCCTCTCCATAGCAAACTGGGTCGCGTCTAAAGCTTCCTTTCGGTGGGATGAAGAGACGGCTACGATAACACACGCATCTTCCACTGGAACATGATCAAGTCTAACAAACACAAATGCATATCATTAGCATGGAAAATATGTTTCCATAAAACTTTAATATGTAGTCTTACAATTAAACTATTTTACCTGTGAGTGATAGCTATATGCATTACTTCCCATTTTTCTCTGATTTCATTACATATCTTCTTTATCTCAAGTATAGCCATAGATTCATAAGCCTCATATTCCAATCGATACACCTAAAAACACAAATACGTAATACATAAATACAATTGAAAATACATCACTGAAAATTATCACATTGATAGCAAAACTATAAATCTCAGTATCTAACAGTACTATCTTGCCTCAATGTGAAAAAGTAAAGCACAACTGAGAAAGGCAATGAGAAAGACGTTCTTTTGCAATGGTATAATTATTAACGCAAGCTTAAAATCTTCTTACCATTTTGCCCTCAAACGTGTCTCGAGTTGTCCCTATGAATACAGATGTAGCACCACATTTCGGAGAGGATACGGAGGAAATGGTCTTCCCAACATCAATTGCATCGTGTGTAAGATTTATGATATCCATTATGTACTGTTCTTTTGGAATCTTTGAAATCACTGAGATTTAACCTGAAAAATCCAAATCTACTTAATATTTCATTGCAAACATCACGATGTGCAAATACAAAATCCATCCAGTATTAACATATCCAAGTATAATACAGAATACTCAATAGAACTTTCATGTTTTATCAATATGTATCATATATATCATAATTTTATTCAAAAGATGATACGCTGAAATAACACTGACTAACTTAAGCGCGAATACCCTCACGATATGCGGGCGGGTCCTTGTTCTAATTGTATTTTCTAATCAATATCATAAATCATAACTTTGTTCAAAAGATACGATGAAAACACTAACAATAATTACCGTACGAATACCCTCAGTGCTGGTCCTTGTTCTAAATGTATTTGTAAGGTAGAAATTATATATACTCGAATATACTGGAATACATTGAAATGGAAAGTGAACAAGAAAAGCTTGGTAACTTTTGATTGCATAGTTATTATTCTAGATTGAATAAAATTTGAACTTTATATATAGGTATTTGTTATTTATGCATGTGAATGAATAAGGATTCTTCTGTATAAATATCATACTCTATATAGATGGACACGTATAAATTATAAATACAGTACACTACAAACTACAACTTGTTAAACACAGAAATAAATTACATAGATGTATAAGAACAATACACAGAATAATACGAGATTTCATTATGCAAATGCAGCAAGCAGTTGATTTTACTTTGACATGCTATTTTTTACAGCCTTGTTAAAGGCAAAGCCAAACCTACGCCACGGAAGAGACCTCATGATTTTTTGCATTCATACATGAAATGACAAAAAAGAAGGACATCTCTAAAAATGAAGATAAAGAATTACACTACACTTTGCATATTGATGTACGCATCTTTTACCTGAACTAATTGGAGGTATGACAGCAAACTCGTCGTTTTGTTTAACTTCAATATTTTGTGTTGAGTCCAAGTCCAGGTATGTTTGGTTCTGGGCTACAATGAGACACTTTTCCAGAGGCTTGAGTTGAGGAAACTTTTCAACAATTGTGGCTAAAAGAGATCTGGATGTGTATTTAATTGTGTCTAGCTCGAGATTCGCTTCCCTTAGCTTTGTCTGCTCCCTTGCTTGCGCAAAAAACAATATTCTTACAGAAATTGTTTCAGTCTTCAGCTCTCCTGCCATACCAAGGCCATAAATTAAACGACAACTGTATTTCTTTGCACAGGTAAATACAGATAGTAAATGTACGTGTGTGTGAATTGTGTACAATAATCCTACAACCAACTCCTAGTAAATACTAAATAGCTACACGTCAATCTCAATTACGTCACAACCAAAATTAACTAAGCACAGCACAATGAATGGCACACTCTGAAAAGTATCAAATCTTTCAATGAAATAAATTAATTATACACACATGTAAACGTGGAGTTTGTTAAAAACAACAACGTGATCTCAGTAACAAATACCTGATAGCAATTAATTATATACGTGATGGTAAAACACAAGGTTCCTGCTGTAGCGGATTAACACTTATTTATACACTTACATTTCATATCCCTACACAACTCCACACGGTTCTTCAGGTTTTACTTACACTTACACTTAACACAACTTACATACACGTATTTTATTATTCCCTATATTCCTTACAAAAATTGTTACTTGTATTGTGTACCTAGTACGTACGCTCGGCTCGTACACTCACAGCTTACGTAAAGAGTTCTATGTATTTGTTCAGAGTACAATCAGTTTTATTACAGAATTGTACATAGATCTCAAATTACAGCAACACTAAACTGACTAAACAAATTCAAGTTTCAAGATATTTTTCTTGAGCAAACAGTCAGTCACGTTGATGTCGGACTGTGTCTACCCGCTCACTAATGATGAAACTGGAACTGAGTCCTGAAACTCGAGAATTCTACAACTCACAAACACAGACACACACTTTTCTTACAATCATGGAATGGTCATTAATTTGGGAGTTGTTGGGTTGATATAATTTGGTTAGTGAGTGGTTTGCATGCATAAGGATAATAAGGAAAGAGAACCCACACACAGACATGTACATAATGTATGATAGAATGACTTCTTTCACGTATTGCGTATGTACAATTGTACAGTCTGCTGCTGGTGCATAATTAAATATCATTTTCATGCTCATTACCAGCTCCTTGATACGATAAGGAATACGTAACATTGTAATGATAAAGCTGACGAAAGGTCAAATAGTCTCCGACATCAATAACTAACGTAAGTGAAATACAATCACCATCGATAAGGCATTTACATTGCGTCGTACAAAGATCCATTCTATATGAACAATTTGTGTCTGTACAATCTAAAGCACTGCATGCGTATGGGTGTGCTGTAAGTCTAACGTAAGTACGATGCATGCGACTATCAGTTTCGTAATATAATATGACAAGCAAAATCATCTAAATACACGAAAACAATACTAGCAAGGCCATGAAATGAATCTTCTGACTTGGCTGTATTGTATGATGTATGGTGCTTATTCCACACTTTAAAACGTATACCAATTTAACTTGTGAACAGATGGAAAGCGTAGGTAAGACACCAAGGTGGTTGTACGGTTAAAGGGACGTGAGAACGGTTTATTATACGACATTTTCATGAATTAGTTAACTGATTATACTAATTATAGAACGTATCTCGATTGTTAGTTTAGCAATAACCATAACAACACGTTTCGTTGTAATAAACTATTGCATTGTAATTGCAATAATGTAAAACTATAGTTGCAATCTCATCTATAGCAATGCCGTATAATAAACATCATTATACAGCCTGGAACACCAAATCCCATTTTGGTGTGCCAAAATCGAGAAAAATGAAAAAAATGACTTTTTTGAAGTTTTGTGAAGTATTGGACCACCTCATCCGTGTAACCGTGGAACCACCTTGGTAAGACACAGATGGTAATTTAATAACTTTATCTGTAATCTGTAACGCAACGGATGTTGTAATCTAATTGTTATGTAGGTACAGTCCAGATTAAATTACGACAAATGGTTGAGACTGTGGATGTTAATGTTAGTGGAAGAATCTTTGAAAGTGGCAGATGGTAAATCAAAATGAGGCAGTGACAGAATTCTCGTGAATGAAAATCCTTTTTATTTAATTCTTCATTCTCACACCAAAATTACAAACATAGAGTTGAAATGACTAACATGACTTTGACTGAATTGTCTTCCTTGATATTTAATTATTTACACAGGAGTAATCTAGTTATAGGTTGGTTCGTTAGAAAGAAGAGACAAAAAAACTTAACATACTCAGATCAGAAAAAAAATACAAAAATGGACAAATATATATTGCTCAAAATAATTGTAACAAAAAACGGTAGTCAGTATAATAGTTATGTGAATAATATTATTGCTCACATTGATGTACTTAGAATACATTTAGAAAACATTTGGAAACAATACTCTTGATAAAGTGTTGTAAGTAACATTTAATATTTGCATCTTATCTTCTTACTCATAATAATCTAACAACAACTTTAACAAAAACTACACTGACAATTTAAAATAAAATTGTATCTTTATATATAATATGAGCACTCTGCTTAATCTATGTAATAATATAAACGTACATTTGTTTACATTTAATTTACCTATTCTGTTATCACATTGTACATTACATTAAACAGGTAAATATTGGTATGGTATGTATCTTTGTATTATTGCAGTTAAAGTTTCATTGACTTATTATTGGCGTCTTGTATACATAGCTAATTCAATAGCTGGTTTAATAAATTCGTAATACTCTCGCAACAGTTTCACTCAACAAATGTATTCAATAGGAACTAAATAATTGTCACCAGGAATGCAGAAGGGTAACTTCGGGTTAGGTTACAAGTGTAACGGATTGTATTTAATCAGACGTACTGTGTTGACGATGTGGCATCACTGAATTTATGTGATCCATGATGTGGTGAAAGTGAATAATAGATGGGTCACACGCAGATGAATTTTCACTGGCAGAAGCTGTCAGCTTCATGTTTTTGTCCCACCACCAAATAACGCGACTCTTCATTGTAAACCTATCCAATTCAAAATTAAACAGGTTACTACGGATTTTACCATTTTTCATCTTATGATTTTGAAAAAATCTAAAGTTCAGAAACTGCAAGATATTGAGAGTTTTAAATTATATTTTTGTACAGTAAAACTTACAAAAAGTCCGCTATAGCACCTTCAACGACATCAAAGGTGGACTCTGCATTCACTGTATTAAACCAGTATTTGCGACGAGCCGAGCGACTGCATGACATTTGCCAAGGATCTTCAATATAAACGAAAAACAAAAAATTTATACAATTTTTGTAAATTATGTTCTTCGGGAAAATAAGTGGCCTAAAAGTGGGTGGTGAATAAAGCTTTCATTAAGCAGTGCATAACATGCTGCGCTACGTACACGATCAACTAATTATTTTCATGCAAAGTGCCTACATGATACATGACATACCTTTTGTAATTTTCAGGAATAAGATGCCTGCCGGTTTTATTACTGTGGATGTTTCATCTGTGTGATCCGTTGGTGCTACAAGTGAGGAGTAACTTGTTCCAGCGGTAGTGTCTTTAATGAACCGAAATTTTAGCCTGCCAGAAAATATCACACATTTATTTATGTATATTGCTTTCATCCATTTTAAGTACACATTAAATATCAACAAAAAAGCCATTTTTAATCCCTACCCTTCCATTAAATCCCCTATATTTTCCATGCGGATTGGGCTCTTGACGCTGACTGCTATACGATTAGAGCTGGGAATGTGTATTGACTTAGCGAATTTAACGCACATTTCATGACTATTAGAAAGAAATTAAACAAAAGTTCATTTTTATAACTTTTCATTCGCCCACAATTAAAAATAACTACTATAACTAACCGTTGTGTGTAATGAAGATTCCTCACGTCTTTACCACCCAAAACCATTGCATCTATTAAGTGGAATACTGGGATCATATTACCCGAAGAATTCACTTCGCCTACAATTTCGCCGTACACAAGAGTATCTTTGCACATTTGGAAAGGCAACTCAATTTTCTTCCAGGTATTGTCCCGCCAAATGTAATTCTTTATTCCTCCGAGAGCTACATTCGGTCAAACAATATGAATACTTGTTCATATGTTCATATTGTTTAAAACACATCCGTATTCGTATTTTATAAAATCAATCAATAATTCACATTAATAACTTACAAATATAGAATCCCCTGTGACTACAAGCTTTACTTCCTTCAATGACAACACATCGCCAATCGTATGGGGATTTGAACACAGTTTTCATTAACTCCAATGTCAATTCAGTTTCTGTTTTTTGAACAAATGCTGCAAACAAGACAATCATATATGCATACTTTCAAAGAATGACTGTGGAATATACATTTTTTTTAATAGATTAATTGACTAATAATTAATATTTAA
Source organism: Pogonognathellus longicornis (assembly GCA_034694085.1). NCBI lineage: Eukaryota > Metazoa > Arthropoda > Collembola > Entomobryomorpha > Tomoceridae > Pogonognathellus > Pogonognathellus longicornis. Next base: position 4,187 of record JAQFYB010005182.1, on the reverse strand, counting down.
TATTACATTATTACATACCTTCATCGTAAGAACCACAAAGAGTTTTAAATCGAGGTTGAGCACCCACACTAAGCATTTTCTTGATGGTATCTGGCAACTTCCATAAATCAAAGCATTTACTTTTAACATCGTCTTGACTTCCTACGTCTAATTTTGGTTCTCGATAATAAGCAAATAACGTTTTCAAATTTTCTATTTGATTTTTGCAGATGGTGTTGTTTGAATTGACTATATATTCATAAAACTCAACATTCCTCTTCAACACTTCTAGGGGGACTAATTCAGTTATCGTTGTGTTGCTAGATTTCTTCACAATCATGTCCCACATATTTTCATGACATTTTGCCAAATGTTCTAGTATGGGCATTATCGTTTCTTTTTTCCTCTTCCATTTGCACACAAGGTAGCGTTCGGAGTTCGCCGGTCGACTTGTTAATGGTTTGAGTATGGACACTAGGTCGAAACAGTTGTAAAGAAGGAACAACAAACCAACCGAGAACGAAGTAAAAGTGTCAAACATTTTGCATACGAAGTGACCTCCTATAAATAACAGTATTGTTCAATATATTTTACCCGCACCAAATAATGCATATTAATATTTTTTTAATTAAGTTTACCTACCAGCTCTAATAAGGCCGATCCCGAACAACACCTGAGACAGATATATTTGCTGACTTAATGCTTCCTGTTCGTTCTCACGTCCTTTGACACAAAACCCCTAAAATGAAAACATTTTATTCATACTTAATAATATAACTTTCATGTCAAGCTAGCTTTTCTTCGACTTAAAATATACAAAATCGAAAGATCGCTCACCCCATCAGCCATCAAAAAGTGTACACCTCGGCCATCAGTGCTAGACAGAACATGGTTTACGAAACCTCTGAAGTTGTTAGGATTATAAATATCACCGTCATCAGCAGGCCCTGAAATATGAAACAACCTGGTGATTATTCAAATCAATAACATTGTGCAAAATGTAAATTACACTTAAATCTGAAGTTTTATTCACAACTTATAAAGGGACTCAGCCCGGTCAGCCCTGCACACATATATTAGAATTCCGATATAAGAACAATAAGCCATCAAATCAAGAAATTGGATTCACCAAGTTACCATAATATGCTTCAAAGCTCTCTGGGGGTCCTGAGAAGAAATCTGTAAACTTGAAATCAAGTTCGCCCTTCAAAGTAAATCCAAAACCTTTTGAATCCCACTTTTTTCTCCATAAAACGTATCTTAATTTTAAAAAAAATCCAAAAGAATCATCTTAAAACTTATTGTTATTGAAACCGGGCTTCAATAACAATTTTTAACAAATACTGTAGTAGTATAAGGAAAATAATAATTGTATATTATATTATGAATTCTAACAACAGTATTACGCCAACACATTCAATTTTTGGTATATATAAAATGCAATTACTTACTCGGTAAACCCACCAGGTCCAGAACATATATCAGCAAAATACAACAGCTCGTTTGGACCTATAACTGGTTCTCCCGTTTGAGTTTTTGGCTCTGTTAGAGCAAAACCTAAAACTGCGTCTATATTGGCCATTTTCATTGCAGCTCTATTTAGAAACGGCCCATTCTTCAAAACTTCAAAAGGATTAGAACGACTGCGGGCAGATTTGATATCAGAATCCTTCATTTTTCCTAACAATGACTGAAGTACAAAATAAATTGATTATTGATGACCTTTACAAGTTAAAATCTTTAATTTTTAAAATTATATGAGATGATTCAATTACTTTTAGTTTAAACAACGTCTGTGCTAACGCCGGGTCACAAAATATTTGGTCATAATTGATGGACGGCACGTTCGATCCACATTTTGTCCACCTTTGCAGGGTATGCAAATCCAGCGGGTTGCAGGCTTTAGGTGGTATCCAATGGATGTATTCCTCGGCAATAACTTTCTAATATATAATGCATAGAGGTAGATTACTCAATTTCAAAATTACATCTTTTGTCAACTCGTTTTATTTACTGACCTCTGCAGACAACTTCCAGTCTTTAAGGACATGATTAACTCCCTCATCAACTTCAGCTTTAACCTTTTCATCCTCTAACTTTGTAGACTCTGCTTTCTTGCCATTCAAAATAGCATTGGCCCAGATGGGTGGTTTAATTCTCTATTATCAAAAAATATTTACATTTAGGTAAGCATTAACGATTTAGTGATGTTCTTCATCCTTCACATACAATACTTTACTTCAATAGTTGTAATAAAAGACAGTACCAATACCAACACCAAGTAAGTAAACAATTTCGAATAATTGGATATAATAACAAACCTGGCCAGGAAGGTCCTTTGGAATACAACCCTTTAATTTTGCTTGATCGCCGGACAGCTTTATGGCATGATTTCCGTTTGTTTGAAGACCTTTTCCTTTTTCTCCTGCACTCAAAATGTTATTTTTAATAGTAGCACGGCTGACATTTTTAATGCCACCAATAGCAGCCCTCCGGGACAGCTCTTCCAGCTTTTGCTTCTTTCTCTTAAAATCGTATTCTTGATTATTTTCGTCGCTGGAGTCGGAATCTAAATAGAGCAACGATTATTTACATTTTCCACCAACAAAAGTTATAAAATTTCCATTCATTAAGTAATATTTACAAGCGGAACAGGTTTATTAAACTTTATTATAAGCTCTGCATTTTCATTATACTTACCGCTGTCGATTACAACACGATTGGCGGACTTTTGCCGTAACGACATTGTGCACAGTTAAATAAACAAGTTAGTTTTTCTGGATTAGATTGAGATCAACGGGTAAATGTACGTAGTACACAAGTCTTGTTGAGATCGTTAAATGTAAGAGTTAAGAGATATTTCCTCCTCGGTTTTATATATTCATAGTAGTATGAGTTACATGCTTAAATACAGTCTTGGTAGTAGGTATTTATATTATTAAAGCCTTTAGACATGATCATGGCTCAGCCCAGTCAAAATAACTTTAGCAGCGTGTTTTCAAAAGTGTTGAATCAGTCAGCAAACATATCAATAAAGCTTGACCCTCATTCGTCAGTTCTTCAACTTCTTGATTCAAAATCGGTGATTAGTGATGGGAAGATTCGGTGAGTTGGTGATACAGAATTCTTTGAACAACAAACAAACAGCGTTGATTTTACAAATTACAGATGACAAAATGCATTACACATTAATATTAAAATTATTGGCAATTATTGAACGAGAATTTGAATAACTGGTTCATTTATATCTTTGATCTTTCGATTTGTTTTCAATTATTACATAACAACAAATGGAAGATGCATTATACATACAGCATTCATCATTTAATAACGATGAAACAATTAATTATTCGTGTATTTTTTATTTGCATTTACTTTTGACCTTGAAATAGTTGTGATAGTATAGCTGATAGCCGCCAATACAGCTGATCAACCTACTTCCGATAATTTTTCAGTAGCAAAGTAGAAATTTCTATCTTGTCTTTCATAAAAATTCAACAAGTTTCCGTTGACTGTCGAACAAATGGAAAACAATTAAAAATAAGTACAAAATAATTACAAACTTAGACAAACTTATAAAAAATAAAAATGAACCTTCAACCTGTCAACTTTAAAATAATCGTATTTTGCAAATGTAAATAGTTGGGTAAATCGCTAAAAACCGAAATTAGTAAAATAAATAACCAAAAAGTACACAACGATAATGAAAAAATACAAAATAATGAATTAATATATATTTTTTTCAAAATCCTTACCCTTTTCGACTCGACAATCATTTCAGGCGGAATGAGCAAACACAGACAAGCAAACCACACCACGAAACACAAACAACAGTCTTTTCCTCCGAATTCACACACAACACTAAAATCAAACTTTTTATGCTCGTGCTCATTTAAGAGTTTGCACAGACGCAGTTCAATGCGATTCGTCCTTTATGGATCTACTGAAATCGTGATCTATTATTTTTACATTCTCTACATATAAATATACACATTACATATTATTTCTATTTCCCTAACAAATTTTAATGAGACGTTCATCTACAATGTTGCACAGTAAAATGTTTTGCCCCCGACAATGCGCAATGTTGGACTCGGAAGTCGGAAGTAGTTTTGTAATTATTAGAATGAGATAGAGGACTTTTGAAAGGGACTGCTCTTCGGACTGCCCTGGAGTATATTCCCGCAAGAGCTTCGAAGGCATCCGAC
>JAQFYB010005181.1:0-14608 GCA_034694085.1 Pogonognathellus longicornis | reverse complement strand
TATGTATTGTATCCCAATGTCAACTGTGTTAATATTACGTTTTATGTATGTATTGTATACCGATTTCGTTTACTGCTACTAGCCACTACCTATGACATTTAAAATCTTTCTGAATTGTATTTAATTAGTTTGATAACTGCTTCTTTCTCAATCATAGTCAAGTCTGGTTAACCGATAGTTCCTGGACGTTGTTATTGTTATTGCTGTCTGATTGATATTCATTTTAGGTATTTAGTATTTTAGTCATACATAACTTGCATGGTTAAAGGTAATATGAAAAACTATCTCACGTTAATGTGTATAAACACGATTCAAAAGACAAATAAAGCATGTTGTATGATAGCTAAATACACTCACAATGTGAAAATTGCAAAATCTTCATTTTTACTTAATTTCCATGTTCAACATGTATTTCACGACATAAGTTATTATTTAATTACATAATATTTGGTATGAATACACACTTTTTAGTTAAAAAACAACTTAATGTATCAGTATATTTCAATTCAACAATCTCTAAGACTGTAATGGTTAAGATTCAATATCATTGTACTATAACTGATTATAGTGAGAGTTATTTGTAGTTAGGAATTTTATTCTTAAAATGAAGCAAATACGGAAATTCCCATTTTCCGGCATGCACTTATAAATATAATTGGCGAATGTGTAAAAAATACTGCGTTAAATGTAAAGCCATAAAAGTGTATTCAAGTAACTCACAACTACACAAAGTTCTAGCTATACGCTATACGTCAACGACAACATAAAATGCTGGACTTGTTTTGTACATTTAACAGCTAGCTTGTTGGTTTATAAAACACATACATATCTACATTGTTGCTTCCATTCATAAGTGAGTTAGTTAGCTTGAGCTCTTAATTTGTCTTGTAAAAGTCTGACATTTTGCTGTAACAGACGAACACTCATCCGCTCCCTTGAACGCGCTTCCCTCAATTCCTTATTCTCCATTTCTGAAATCAACAAGTATTATCACATTATTTTTGATTTGGTAGTAGAACACAGGTTTCAACTTCAACTAGGTAATTATATAGTTTATGTAATATACATCATATCTTACCAAGCTGTTTAATTCGCATTCTACACTCGTAATGAATGTCATTTGGATCCAAATCAACTTCTTCTATTTCTAAGCCAGGAGGCAATGAACACGGGAGATCCAACTGCTGATTGGAATTTAAACTATAAAAAACCTGCTGAGAAGTTGACGTAGTAGGAACATTCACATGATTAGGAGCATAGTCCCTTACATCCCCATCGTTAACTGCTACATCAGCACCTTCCTCACTTTCCTCAGTGTAATGAACATTTTCTACAAGGAGAAAATATTATAATTAAGATTAGGAAGGTTGAATAAAAAATAATACAAGTACTAATAATTGTTTGCAGTCATTAAACTTCAATGATCAATGGATAATGTTTTGTTACATTGGGACAAAAACTACCCCAAAACCTAGAAGCATAAAAGCCAATAGATGCCTGCTTCCATTATATAGCCTTGAGGGATATTGAATTGTGTATGAGGTCACCATTTAATTTCTATATACATGAACAGCAGCTGGCTAATTAAACTGTTGGTTTTATCATAAATATGATCTAGGAATTTTATAAGTGTACCTTCACTATAATCGTTGTCACCACTAGCCCCCGCAGATTCGTCATTTTCGTCCTCTTGATTATATTCATTTGAGTTTTCACTAACTTCTAAATGGTTTATATTTCCGCCTTTAAAATAAACCAAATCAGTTGTTTTAGCTCCATTTGCACTTCACAAGCTTAGAATATTTTTGAAGCGAAACGTGTACAAAACCTAACTAAAGCAAAATTAATACACAAATGCTTCTTATCTGAGTACCTTCTTCAGAATCATCATTAGACTGCTCCTTTGAGAATTCTTCTGTGTCAATATTTACAGTAAATTCTGGGAATATTGAAGGAATAGCAGTTCTTCGAAGTCTTGACCTCAATGCATTAGGATCACATATAAAATCTCCTCGTTTAAAGTGATGAGAGCAAACTAAAGAGCCCCTAAATGGTATCCAATGATCATCATTCCTTGCTTTACGAATCAAAGTTGTCCAAACTTCCCATCGCTTTATATTTGCTTCTCCTGCGGGGAAACTGAAATGTTTACATTAAAAATTTTACCAACGGAAAAAACTGACGAAAGAAAGAATCAATTTTTAGGTAAAGTTTTAGCAGATAGATACCAATGATAAGTTGTTTTGGCAGACAAGTTTCTCCACTGTTCACAATCTGTGACACTGCATGCTTTTATTGTTTTTGAAGCCGTATCTGGTATTTCAGTTTTCGTACTTTTACGTTTAATCGAGAAATTAACCGCTGGAATCATCTCTATTCTTAAAATCAGTACAAAATTAACCAACAAAATAATGGCAAAATATTATTTGATAAATATAGACAAAAGTGTAAAAATTGCAAGTTTAACTCACTATTATATCAGTCAATGGGTACTGTGGTTAGTGCGGTGAGGTGACTGTGACACGAACCCCAGGCAATCTGCGTTCAATCTCGATTTTTCAACGTAATTTTCAATGGCAAGTAATTTAATCGTGCTTCGAAGTTCTTAGGGCTTCAAAATTGAGCATTCAATGGAAAATCTGCAAAATGCTAAAACAAATGACTAATTATGTAGGTATAATAAAAGTTTTGGGTTCTTTAATTGAATTAAATAATAATAAATTATTTTTAGATAATATTATTATGGCATGAATAGCATTTAATCGCTTCGCTGGATAATAATAAAATAGATTTCAGCTAATAGAAGGAAATCCGTCTTTCAATTCAATCTCTTGGGTATCGGAGAAAGTGATATATTAAAGAGGCCGCTGGTAATAAAAAAACTCACATCTACGAATCTACGATGAATGAATTTTTACAGGAAATTGAAGTCGCAGGTTCGAGTTTGAAGACTGAAAGAGGAGCTATAGTTAGGTTTCGAGAAAAATTCAGAAAACTATTCCAATTCCAAAATCATTCTACTCTTATAATTATGTTTATATAAAATATTACATCATTTTTAAAAGATTGTGATAATTTGGGATCAAATAGTGCAAAAATGTGTATCGAATCTTCGGGCCATCACATTGTGTTTTGTGACGGTTAAATTACTAATAAAAGGAAATTATTCTTCTATTATGGTTATTGATTGATTATGGATTAGTTCAGAGTTTTAAACACTACCCCATAAAATATGTATTTCTCTTACCAGTTGGTCTTTAAAATTTTAACATCTTGTCACCGAAACGGTTCCATTCCTTCCTTTTCTCCTACAAAAAACAAAATGTTTCAAATATCAAAAGTCTTGTTACATATTACGCCCTTCAACCCTTGTCAGTGCGTAGTGTCGTTGTAGTCTTATATTTACGAATACAATATTTTATACCTGTCAATCCTGTCATTAGTTTCGGTCACGACTTCGCACTATCGAACGATTTGAAATAGTCGAACAGTAATGTGAACCAGAGGAAGAATTATGTCTTCGTCAGTCAAGAGACTTCTCTAAAAGACTTCAAAAGTATCGATGATGTTGCCTATTACCAACAAAGTTCGCAGATCTTTTGCTTTAGCCACCCAGCCACTTTAACTAAATTCTAATTTAACTAGCAACTAAATATCGTAATAATCTAATAATTAATGACTAATGAAGAATGCACTAAGATTGTACTGAAGAGGGACAAAGACGATAGAGAAAGAAAAATGGCAGTCTGTGCTAAGTTCTTGAAATTGAGGACGGTATCGGTATCATATCGTACGGTTGCTGTTATGGTCGCATTTCTATAACGTTTGTATTTGGGAGATCGAGATGTATTACGTGACATTACTTATTGCAAAACAGTTTTTGATCCAAAACATTGAATTCAGCTCAATGAGAATCTTTGCATATGTGTGAGCTCATGAGAGATTCGAAAGCACGGAATGTGATGTTCAAGATGCACGTGAATCACTCACTAAGATATGTGTGTGTGTTCGAAAATCCAAAGGAACTTTCACGGCTTTCACTTGCATTTGCATCTGGCTGGACAATCTGATCTGGAATCTGGAGATAACAGCCGGTTAAATTCTTCATGCTCGATTCAGTTGTTGAATAACTTCGTTTCGTATAATTTATGTTCTAAATATCACGTTTATAGGTGCGTTCATCATACACAACAGCTCTAGTGTGCAAAATCCATAGGCAAGGTTTGTAATTTGTTGAAAGTATCACATTATAGTTGTATTTTTATGTTTATATCGCCTTTTCTAATTTTTTTGGTCTGTTAAGAGCGAAGATATCTTTCAATATCTTTTGGTATCGTTTTGTATGAGTTTTTCTTACACGATCGTGGTTGATGTTAATAGTTAGCCATGGCCGTTTGCTAATTTTGTGTATTGAATTAATTTCAGCTCTTTCTTACAATTACAGGACGAGTGAAGAGATATAACTTCCTGAATAGCCAATCGATTTCAGTCTGAAAGAGCAATTCCTTCCTTTTGTGCCATCATCGTCCATCATCTGCAATCCAACGCGGTACAATTGTTTTATACAATTTATAGTCTAATTTTTAACTAATGTAACTTACCTTCTACAAGAAATCCAAACGGAATGGCAAGATTATTATAAGGTAAACAGTAAACGTCTGCTGTTTAATTCAAGTTTAGTATATATGCACTCTTGTGCTACCTATTTAATTGGTTTGTATTTACTATTAGTAATTGTGTAAACTTATTATTAAAAGTACATGCTTACATAAAATCCATTTTAAAATCTTCGTGTTGCAGTGTATTCCCGTGGCATAGTATGGAGTATATTATAAAGTTGTGAAATGTATAATTTCAGTAAACTTACAAGTCAGTACATTACATTACCGGAAGTTTTTTGGGTTACTTTTTTGATATTTATAATGAAATGATGAGTGAGACTATGAGACTGTCGCCTACATTAAGAATATTTTATTTTACTGTCAATAATTTTTTGATCAGCAATGCAGGATGTATTGAGTATATCATTGCATAACTACTGGAAAATATGAAGTCTAGTCAAGCCTCAGAAACCGGGTACTCTGCCTAGAAAGAGTATAATGGGCCTCGCCACTCCTCCAGTGCAATTGGCTGAACAAGCAATAAATTTAAAAAAGTTATTTTCTCCGGAGAAACTAGAGAAAGTTATCATAAGGCTTTCTCCACTTTCTCTGAATTCAAAAAATGCTTTAAACGATGAGTTTTTAATTGGGAACTGGACTGGAATATGTACAGCAAAATAGATTCTGCAAATTGATAGAAAAATTATTTTTCCATAATATATTGTCAAGTTGAGGCTTTATTGAAGGGGGCAGAGAAAGCATTTTTCCCGAATTCCCAAAAAAGGTTATTTTACAAAAATTGTTTTAAAAAACGCGAATGTTTCATTGTATCTTGATTTTGTCCTGAAGTTACTCAGTTTTCTGACGTATCTTATCGCATATTGGGATTTTGGCTACTCACCTCCCTGGAACCCTACACAGATACGGCCATGAATATTGTGAAGCAACAAGTTATATTAAACTTGTAAATAGTTTCACCGACAAATACAAACTTTCGTACTTTTAAAAGATGCTAATTGTGAGCTTTAATGTGCAAGTTTTTCTGTAAATTGAATTCTCTGTAATTCTATTAACTTTAAAACACGAATTTCAGACGTAATTAAAATTAGTATTCAGTAAGCAGTAGCGTCTAAAACTGAAATACACATCTTTTCACTGTTTTCACTTCGTTCCCCAAGTTTTTGGGTGTGGTTTTATTTATTTGTTCATATTTTATTGCATAATATTATTATTTATTAACGCTGGTGATTTGGTTATAGTTGGAGAAACCGAGTTTCAAAATGCCTTTTTGTTTTGCATATTGAAACTAAATGAACCTGCAAAAACAGATACCTTTACAAATGTAGACTATTTGCATTTTAAAATAAAGTTAGTTATGCAGCAATGAAAGAAACCGTGGTTGACTGAACAATAATCAGCAATCATTACATTAACAAATTATTAATTTGAAAAATAGCTACATTTGTATCATTAATTGTCAAAAATAATAGTAAAAGAAGTAAAATGTACTAATATATGATTAATCCAATTTTCTCCATTCCCACTTGGGTTTTACATACTAGGTATTTGCATAGGTACTATACACTATACACATTGATGCACATGCATAGGTACATAATACGTATTCAGTTTCGTGTAAAGTTTTCTGATTATGTTATTAATTATGTGTAGTATGCAGTAGTTACCAATATCGGTAATTGTTGGTTTGATGTTTAATTTTTTAAGTAATTACAGTGATTAGAAATTAATACGTGCATAAATACGACGAGTTGATAAAGATAAGATTTTATTAAGGAAAACAGTTATCTTTAAATAACCTGTAATAATTATAGCAAAGGTAACATTTTCATACTAAAGGCTATGTAACAATTGTGAGGTAAGGCACTATTCTGAGCTCCTTCATGGAAACATGTATTAAATACAGACAATCATCTCTAGTAACTGAGACTGAGGTAATGATGTAGATAGTTGTATAGTTAGTTACAAAAGGTACATTGTATATAAAATCATTGTCTATATTGTTTGCATCTTTAAAGTTCATGTCTTTGAAATCTTAATAAGCTGCCTCTTAACAGCCTTTCTGTTGCGCTTATTGCTATCATATAGTATTTTATATCTGTTTGTATTCAAACTTTCAAACAAGATGCATAATAATTGGTTTACCATAAATTCACTGACGATGAAACATGATGCTATAATACTTAATAATATATAACTTTATGTAATATAATACCTATGTAATAAGTATGTTTAAATATACAGAAGGATTTACGTCACTATTTAATGGTCAGCATGGAACTTCAATAAACTAGATAAACTTTCAAAATCTAATGAATAAAGTACATGTGTGTTCTCCTTTCTTAGGACTACAAAAGATCTAGGGTTTGAGGTATACGAGAAAAACATGTACATGCAGATAAAATTATATTTTATACTCTTATAAATAATACTCTGAAAAATGGCAGTTTACGTATATTATGAATAATTGGCTATTAATAAGCATTTCAATACTTAAATAGTAGATCCTACTTGATCTTATTTGGTAACAGTATTGAACATACGTACTACTAGTATATAAATTATTCCAGTCTATAGTAAATGAGAAGTTGAATATTATTAAGATATATAGGTAAGCAGGAATCAACAAAAATATCCCACACAAAAGTATAGATTCCTTTTGAAATATAATGAGCTAAAATATTAGCCTGTCAAATATAGTTTTAAATTGCTTAAAACAGCAGTCTTTGAGCGATTCGTATAACAGTCTTTTAAAAAGCTTTAACAGGGGTTAGACAGGAGTGGAGAGTTTATTGAGCTGAATGGTACAACTGCAGACGTAAAAACTGAACATCCATGGAACTGGTTTCGCGTAACATTATTTACAACAATCCTTCCAAACTTGTGATGAATTACTTTGATTTTACTTATACTTTGATCTGTGGAAAATGCAAGAAAAATATGTTGATTAGTACATTTGGTCTTACTTTCTTTGGAATAGATTTTTATATAATTTGCATTTAACCTACCTTATTGTAAGGAGTAATTTTTGCAGTTAATTAGAAAAGGGTGTTGGGGTGGACACGCGGCGTTTCTTGATAGGAACTACCATGTTTAACGGGGCATTAATAGCATGGTCTTCTTCCATATCACAGATGTGGTTCGGCTTGGAATTCTTTCTCTTATTGTGTGTTTGGAGGACACTTCTCATAGGTTTACTTTCTGAAGAACCGGAACTATTATTAGAGTCCTCATTAGATTCATTTGAATTCGCCCCATTGGTTTGTGTTAGTGACAGGACACTATTGTCCCAATGGGTCGCAGATCCTCCATTCAGAGGTAACTTGGACGAATTCTCTCGAATCCATTTGGTAACATTTCGAAAACTTATCTTGAACTTTCTAGCTACACCACGAGCATCTCCTTTTACTTCAGGATCATAATTGAATGCATTTAAAACCATATCTTTTGAACATTCGGACTCCGAACCGTTTGAGTTTGAATTGGAGTCAGGCGGAGATTTCTTGGAGGGGAGTACACTTTGTACGAAACTTTCTAAACCAGCTGTTGCTGAGGCGAGATGGAGGGAATGTCCATTGGTAGGAAATATTGGTGTTGGTGTGACTGTCAGTGTTGAGCTTAAGGTTGGGTCAAACGAATGTGGTTCGCCTGAAATTCGGAATGGACCATTGTTATTAATATTTACAGGACTATGTACCTCTTCATGTCTGTTTTTTGAGGCTTTGTTTCGTCCTTTTGAAATTACATTGGCAGTAGTGGTTGTCATATTGTTATTGTAGTTATAAGTTGACGAGGCAGTCGTAGTGAGATCTATTCCTTCATTATGATAAGATGTGTTAATTTCCAACATGGAAGACGGATCCATGTAATCATCTTCCGGAGGGCGAGTAATCGTGCAAGGTTTCGTATTAACAATTCCTTTTCTTTCGGCCGCAGTCCGAGGTCGTGTAGGAGGCGTTTTCTTAATAGGACTTTGATTCTCTCTTGTTGCAGCCAAGGCAGCAGCAACTGTTCTTATTTTTCCATTACTTCCGGGAGGTTTTGGAGAAAGGAATATATGGGATTCGTGTTCCGATGCTTTTCTTCCATTAGCACTTCCTGTACTGCTTCCACTACTATTCGAATGATTATTACCATTTCCATTGGTATTGAATCCAGGGATTTGAAGTCCTACTGCTGCAGCTGCAGCGACATGAGCTAATGAGTGGTGATACCAAGGAAGATTAGGTCCCTGATCAGTCATACCTCCAAGACTACTAGACATATCTGAAGGAAATCCCGGAAGATTAATTCCTGATTGTTGCAACAGTTTCATGTATTCATTTTGTTGTTTTATAATTTGTAATGTCTGCTGGGTCATGTAATCGTTTGGTGAAGTCGAGTTTGGGGATCTTCCAGAAGGTGAAGGATCGCTGCAGTGTAACGTGTTCACATGAATTCTTCGTGGTGGTGGAAGTTTAGTAAGGGACACAGAATTTTTGCTAAGAGCTTTTCGAAGAAGACTGAAATCTTCGTGAGGATACATTTCGCATAATTCGTCGACTAGAAATAATGGAACCAAACTTGGATTGCACGAGAGATCAAGCCCTCCCCCACTGCTATTGCTGGGGCTACGGAAAGACTGGTTTCCGTTTGTCATGGTAGGTGGACTGATTCTTGGGGAATGTCTCGAATGTTCAGTGTTATTGTTATTAATATTTAAAGATCCAGACGAGGATAGTGGCATATTGAAGTGATTCAAAAGTAAAGGATTGGTATTAATGTTGATGCTTGGAGCCATGAGTCTGGAAGAGCTGCTGGTGGAAACAAGGTCTTTAGAACTAAGATTGCGATTTGACGCGAAGGCAGAAGGGGTTGAAGTTAGAATGGATACTGGCGGAGCAGACAGTGAATGTGAGTGTGAGGTAGGACGACGAGATTGAGGTGGTGTTCTGCCATTAGTATTACCACCTCTGCCTTTTCCTCGGTTGCGGATCATGTTAGTTTTTGTTGGGGCTGTTCGAGCTTCGCTTGGAGGCTCAGGTGTATTTTGATACAAGGCTGATGTTTGTGGGACATGCACAGGCAATGAATGCGATGGTTGCAGCAGTGCTTTCCTGAGGTGCTTAGAAATAGGGTTGGCAGCAGTGGGTGAGCTTTCTTCGTCTTCCTGATCTCTCTGTTCATCGGACTGCTGTTCCTATGTTCACAAAACAATGCCAAAACAAATCATGTAAAAATCCGTCTTTTAACATTGTATAAAACTAATAAAACACACAAGCTATATAAACATGTACTCATTTACTTCGTTGGCATCTCTTCTATATAGCTCTCTGGTTAAAACATAATATTAAAATTTACTATTTAGTATTTACTACCACCTAAGTAAATTCTGACGATTAATTTTATAATATCAAATATTGCACTTTTAGATGTCAGTCTTTTGTAATTTAAATGGTAACACTAAAACAGAAAAGTTGTACGTTTGTGTTCGTTTCTAACCCTTTCTCCGAACTCTTCTATTTTATTTCTGAGTAATACGTGCGTAGCAGAAGTTGTGTAGTATGCTTTTATTACCTGGTTGTTGCTAAAGGGCGTGCACTAGCTAAAGTCTTTACACATAAGTATGGATTATAAGGGACTATAATAGTGACGGAAATTGTTAGTATAGGATATGAATGACAATTAATTACAACAATCGCGTATTATATAGGCCTGAGATTTTGTTTTTTCTTATAAAAAATGATGTAGGTACTTTATGAAAAGTTCTGAACTGTCGTGCTGTGAAATGATGAATAAGTACAACACACTTCATCGCCACATATTGGTCTACCCTAACTATGACTCATCGGTACCCAAACAAAACTAAACCGCTGTATTGTATATCATTCAACTTGTTAACCTTCTGATTCATGATTTACATTCAAACATATAAGCATTAGAAATAATATTAGTGTAAACTAGGAAAATTTGTGATGATTCTATTGTTTCTATGTAATATTTTTGAAGTATTACGTTCACATTCTCATGACATATTGAAGTGCTAAAAAAATAATGAGACAGATTCAAAATTATTGAAAAATTAATACTATTTGTCCGATACAATTCATTACTGTAGGCAAATGTAATGAAATATTTTGCTTTCCCTATACAGTAGTTGTAGAGCAAACTATATACACGTACGATGTGTATGAATTCTATGAATCATCAAGTTGCGTAATGAATGATTCATTGTTTCTCATGTCTATCATTTGTGGAATATACACATATTTTGAAATACTTATATGGAAAGCTAAAAAATAATTCGGTTACTCGTTTTTCTTGTGTATATATACAAATACAACTATTCATCCGATTCATTTGAATTCTTAACCATGTGTAATTATCAATTAATATCAATGTGGTGTATCGGTGTATTTGATGTGATTCATGTACGTACATACTTCACTTAAAAACATTCCGAAAATGGAATCATGTAAGTCATAATTATAAATGAATGAAATATGTATAGTATAAAAATATAAACTGATATTGGTAAAGTTTTTGATGTTTTTAAGTTATCTATTTAAATTGAAATTAGGCTTTTTCATGAAGCCAAAATATTTTTGTTAGGTGTTTTATTTACATTTCGGATTTCGGTATTATGTGATGAGATTTCTATAATATTTATGGAATGGACACTTGATTTCATACCTTTGCAGCTCTAGTACTAAGAGCGAATTGCTCCCATGCAGTGTAGTAAACCATATGAAAGTATTCTGAAAGTGTATCTGTTTTGAACACAGAAATAGATTGGCACAGTAGCACACAAAAGACAACTTGTCACAAACTAAGGTTGGAAGATGTGTTAACCTTGAAGCCTGGATTGTATTTGATTATGAAGCGTTGAAACCCTTTTGGATGCGGATTGCAAACTATACTGAACTGAAGGTATTCAGGGGTGGATGTACGTTGCTATAAGTGTGTGTCTATTATTTTTGTGTGTGCTTTTTGTGCTCTGCTATGCAACTGAACTGACAAGTAAAAAAACTCAAGTCAAGTCTTAAAGCAGGACTTGTAAGGTTTCATTTTTTCAACCCTCAGTCAAGTCAGTCCCACAGTCCAAGTGCCCAGAGCAGTTTGTATGTAAACTTGTACGTGTTGGTACATATAGCATATTGCTGGAGAGTAATGGTATGGTGGTGGTGGTGGTGGTGGTAGTAGATGTGACTAGGCGAGTCAGATTATGTTTCGTGGAGGATGCTGATAGCGAAGTAAGTCAATGCTCACTTCATAGTTCATACACTACGACTACTTTAATACTTCTCTTCCCAATCTATATCTATCTGGACAAAAACTCGCTAGTCAAATCCAAGTCAGTCAGGTAGGGTTTAGTTTTAAGTGTGCATTTCGCCGGCCGGAGGGTAAATAAATCCTCCAACTAAAAACCTCGCATTCATCCCTATCCTACCCTAATATTCCTAGTGATGCTGTAATAGTACTTTATGTTATGTTGTGTATGTTGTGTGTGTGCCGTGTGTTGTGCCTTAAAAAGTCTCAGTCTCTACATGCTATACAAATGTAGCAAGGCCAAAGTGTAGTAATAAATATAACAAAACATACAATATAACCTACCTTAAATTTTATGATTTCCCTATGAAAGGGGGAAAGATATGATGTGGTAAAAAAGTAAAGAACGGAGGATACAAATGTATACATAATACCTAATACTAGTAAAAATGCATTATTATAACAGCAGCCAGTGCAGTGTGTGTGTTGCATTGTGTATAGTGGAGTCGGACTTGGCTAGTACTAGGACTGCTCAACGAAAAATAAATGAATTAGACAGAAAGGAAATTATTCTTGAATTTCTTATACTTTACTACATGTTTATGTAGCTTAGCTTTTTAGCCTTTTAGATGTGTGCCTATATATACATTGTCTCTGTCTGTATGACTTAAACATATATTAAACACGTAAATTGAAAGAGTTCACTCACAGCATACTCCACTAATATTAGAGTTGTAAAAAGACTATAATAATAAAGTCCTTGCTTCACAAGTTTAGTAGTTGTTTAGGGATACTACTTATACTATAAATGTATGCATTGATGCAGGGACATGGTTGCACACCATATTCTATGCGTATGGATATGAAAACTCTAATAATACCCACTTCATCATGAGGCTAGAGAAACAATGAAAACGTGAAGGTTGAATTCAGACAAGAATTTATCTTTTTTGCCTTTTGTATTTCAAGCTTGCTAACTGACTCACACTGGGAAGCCAAGTCTATTCTAAAAGAGCCAAGAGGACTCTTATCTCTTTCTATCATCTTTCTATAGGACAAGGAGCAGAGAATAGATGCATCGCGTAGCTGTAGTAGCTCCTTTTTCTAACTCACAAAATATTATGTCCAGTATGTTTCTCGTATGCCCAGGTCATGCCCGTTTGCCATACATACACTTAATACTAAACAAAGGGTTACTTGTATGTAGTTTTGTATGTATGTACGTATAGGTATATCCATATGATACTTTTTACCTTGAAATAGTTGTAAAATTTTTATAAGTCTGTGTAAAGAAGTGAAGCTTACCTTATCGTCTGCAAGCTGCTGGAGCCACTTTTGGACTTGTCTGCGATGGATATTGAACTTCCTTGCAGTAGCTCGCTGATTTCCTATACATTCTGGGTCAGTTGTGAATGCTTCCAATACGCTTTGCTTGAACTCGAGTGTGAAATTACGTCGGGTTGCTGAAATTGAACCCCCATTTCTTCCACCTCCACCGCCACCGCTGCTACCATTGCTAAGGGATCCAGCAGGTGAGCTTGGCGAAGGGGTAGTGCAACTCGAATTCGGATTTGTCGAGTAATTTATTGCCTCTTCCAATTCTTCCGTTTCTGTCCCACACCAACTTATTGCCTTCACCTCCGGTTCTGTGTTTCTACTTTTGCCTGCCTTCGTAGTTTCCTTCCCTATCGCCGCAATTGTTGTCCCATTGCTATTTGTAGCTTTTTTAGCCCGGCTTCTGGTTGTTCGCCTTCCGTTTCTAATTGTCGATTCAGTGGTTGATGGTATTGCTGGGAATAGATGATCATCTTCTGTAATTGCTGAGAAATGTTGTGGTGGTTCTTCAGACAGTAGGTTTAAGGACGGAGCTGCTTTCGATGATGAAACAATTACGCTCTCGGAACGCGGAGATGTAAGATGCTTGAACAAAGACGCTACAGAAACTTTCTTTGCCAAGCCTGTCGTTTTCTGTGATTGTCCTGCTCTTGTAGGTTTTCTAGATTTCTTTTTAGGTTTGTTCTTAGCATCTGTGGATGTCAGCATGTTCATAGTTGTGGCAACCTGCTCGCTCATATTTCCCTAAAGTCAAAGGTCTTCTTGTTAAAATAATACTTACATTAAAATATGTACATGTACTAGTATAGCGTTTTGGTAGTATAATCTATAGGATTAATGTAAACTGTTTGAATGTATTTTTGTAAATTAATTGGAAATGGCTTGACATTGGCATTATTGTTGTATCCGTATCTCTGAAGTCTGTTTCCAGATGTTTTGATTGGCTGTCAGTGAAATTGCTTATCTCATTTACTGACTATTATTATAGTTACATATTAGGCTCACTCAATATTCGACGACTTTATTGACTTTTTCAACTTTTTCGACTTTTTCGACTTTACGAAAAGTCGTTAAAGTTCCTCCCAACTTTATCGTCTTTACATTCCTACTCTTTCACATGGCAACATCTGACTTTACGTTAAAGCAGAAAAAGTAGCTCGGACCCATGTTTTAACGACTTTAACTATTACTACTTTTCGAGAGAGCGGCATAAAAAAGCGCATCTATTCAAATCGCAGTAGTACTCTTGCATTAAAATTGACAAAAATTACCGATTACCTAAACTTTTTTTTGCTTCTTAATTTTATTGAATAGTTTCGAAAAACAAGCTAGGTTAGGATGATTTCATCATCTCAATCAAGGATTTGCGTTCAAGGTGAGAAGAAGAAAGTCAAAAACAAAGGATC
>JAQFYB010005180.1:0-14614 GCA_034694085.1 Pogonognathellus longicornis | reverse complement strand
GGGTGTATTATTTACAGTACTTGTTCTGATATATATTTATACCCGTTTGCAATGGTTTATTCTATATAGCTGCCATCTCAAATAATATTTCCATACAAATGGTTGTTGTGTTGTAGTTGTATCAGCTGTAATAACTTGATTGTCATAAAAATATTAACTTCATTGAATCAATTTCTTTATTTTATATACAGAGAAAATTATGGTTTTTAGTTTTCATGGCCATTTCATACCTTAAAACTTAAAATGTTCAAATTGTCAAAATTATTTAACTCTTTTATTTCTTATTAATAGTCTATTCACGTACATAATTATTTGCTTTATTTAAAGCAATATAGTCGCAGATTAAGAGCTCTTTTCTTTGTTTATATTGGGAGTTCATCAGAATGACCAACCAAGGTTAAATGCTGAAATATTCCAACAACAGAAAACTATAATAGCTGAAGAGTGCCAGTGCCAGGAAAGTGTACAATACAATGATTTCATTGATATAATATGTGAACTTCTATTTACTCTTACGACTATTTCATAATATCCTGTCTCAAAGATAGAAAAACGTATGTCCTTACAGTCGTTAGATGTTAGAGGTTATAAGATAAACAAATATTTGCAGTTGTATGGTTAATACTGCATGCATCAGGCTATGTCGTAAATCTCACTGTTTACTCTGTGCATTACTTTCAAAGGCAAATCAAATAAGGTTATTTTCTGTTTTTTTAAAATACAACCGTCTGCGTCTGGACTGGAAGTCTTAACTCTAAGTCTATAAAACTTTTTTTCGGTCCTGATTGAAATGGCATGCAAAACAAGTGTCATTTATTTTTGTCGATAGTGAACACAGTGAGCAAGCTACTACTAAGGTTTGATGGTTCAATTCAGTAAAAAAATGAATGCCTCCACGGCAATGTTGATATTATGTCAGAAAACGACCATTTCTGGCAGTTTGTGTTTTTGCATAGTAGGTATTTATAATTATTGATTATTTTCATTCTCAAACATAATAACGCCGATATGGATGGATGTAGTAACAAAGTAACAATTACAATTAAGTCTCAATTCTGTTTTCCTAATTACTAATAATTACTAGCTCAACGTAATTGCAGTTAAGAAGGACACCAAACAACTCAGCCATGGTCAAAGACATTAAACCACCACTTATATTCACTCCTGGATTTGAATCGATTATCCAGTCCAGAGGTCTTACTTCTTTTCAAGACGATGCACGCACCCAAAACAGTGTCTATTTTTTGCTATCATACAGAAGTATTTATAAATAGAAGAGTTGCTTTACTGCATGTCCTCGGGGCACACTCTTCTAATCATTGTCTTTAAACATGGTATGATGACATACATGAAATATGATACACACACTGTGAAGAGTTTTATTTACCTACTTGCTATTAGGTAGGTATTAAGGGTAATGGGTAGTTTGGGTAGCAATAGGAGAATCACTAATTACTAATGTCTTTCAGGATTACGCATAAAAGTTATACTGGTATACGTCATCCCAAAGTCCAGATCCTAAAGAGCATTAATTGGCCAGACTTTACCAATAATTCTTCTAATTCTAATGAACACACCACATACATATAGTCGATTGTCCATGTCTCAGTAGTTGGGAAATTCTTGCCTTGTGGTGATGTTTCTTAAATTCTTACTGTATTATGTCAAGCTATCAGTAAGTAAGCTATCATCGGATACGTAATATTTAATGATGACGAATTTCCTTTATCTCATTACAAATAAAATGACTATTGTGTCCATTCAGTTCATTCACGACAAATTTTTTATCTCAATGTCTGCTAAACGAGTTGTCACTGCAAGTTTAACTCACGATCAGAAAATGGGGTTGTTATTTATTTTTGATAGTTTCCGTGTATTTCCCCGTCTGCAGCTGCAATGCAATACCACACTAAGAACTAATAACAGTGTCTTGTGATTATTTTGACTGAATTATTGCGATTGTCCACTTAAAGTTAAATATAGTGTCATTATTAACATTGTATGACGTGTTCTGTGTGTTCTAGTTCTGATTAACGCTGAGACGGGTGAAACGCAAAAGCTGAGTTTACCACAGAAATTTTCCTTAATGTGTATGTGTCACTTTCCATTCTTAACTCTGTAATAAAACAAATCGACTTATTGGTATTCTCTCTTCGTGTAGTTATATCAGTCGAGGTCACCCATTTCGACGCACTAGTTCGATTTTCAGCTCGTTAATCGAAAATCGAAATTTTCAAAATTGTCTTATTAAATGGTGTTGTATACTATACTTAATTTTTCATATATGAACTGGGGCGAAGAGATATTGTTCCAGAGAAATTATTACTTACTGCATTTATGCATGTTGTGGTTCTATCTATGTCCTGCAACGACAATACCCCAATATCCGGAACGAATTTATTTTGAGACAGCCATATAAATAAACAAACTTGGCTTTGGCAGAATGAAACTAACCAGAATTACCCGTTGTCCTCGACCTACTAAATGTTAGAATTTTATTTTCTCAGTATAGTTTTCAGTTGTGCGATTTGTGCGTAATTGCAAAAAGGCAACCAGTGTCTTTTCATGTGCACTCATATTATTCAGACAGATACAAGATACAATTTATATAAAAGTGTTGAAAACGTAATTTGTCTGTAAATCATTAAAACATGTCACAACTGCCAGGTTTTCCATTTCTTCAGCACCAACAATGTCCTCAGGAGCCGTTAGAGCCAATGTCGACTACTCAATTAGTTTTTACGGTGATACCTCTGTCAACTATAACTGTTATAATAATATTCGGAAACATGTTAGTATTACTTGCCTTTGCGTTCCGCCCTGGTCTCCGTACTCCTCCGAATGCGTATCTGGCGTCTCTCGCGGGGATAGATTTATCTGTGGGGATTTTTATTCTTCCTTTCAACATTTTACTCCACGTCCATCAAGAAAAGTGGCTTTTCGGTCGTATTCTTTGCAAAGTGTGGCTTACAGCTGACGTGACATTGTGTTCGTTGTCCATTTTTCATTTGATAGCCATTGCTCTTGATCGCTACCGTGCCATCACCGACGGAATAACATACGTCCAACGTCGATCTTTTCGATCCGTCGTTTCCGTTGTGTTTTGCTTGTGGGTTTTCTCTTTGTGGATTAGTTCCCCTCCCGTTCTCGGATGGAACGACTGGGACGAAAATGAAGTTGAGATTTGCAGACTCACGGAAAGCAAAGGATATGTTTCACATTCTACCTTCGGTTGTTTTATTTTCCCCATGTTTTTAATGTTGTCCCTGTACTGGAAGATTTACAAAGCTATTCAAGTAAGATTAAGAGAAAGAGCTAGGATTCCAGCAACAGAACGTTCCGTGGATGACGAATATTGCAGTGAAACGGATGCTGAAGATTATTCTTCCATTCATCACAAAGAACGTCTGAAAACTTTGCAGAGGGCAAACAGTAGTTTTCACAATGGGAGTACGAACACTGCACGTCCGTCCCAGATGCAAGAATTTCTTCAAAAGAAAATCAAGTTTTCTTTATCCAGAGAAAGAAGAGCAGCTAAAACTGTAGGAATTATCGTCGGGGCTTTCACTGTGTGTTGGATTCCATTTTCTATTTTGTATGGTGTTTCTGTGTATCTTCCTTGTGAATGGAAACCCAGTAGTCAACTGTTCCAGGCTGTGACGTGGCTAGGTTATGTTAACAGCGGGGTCAACCCTATTATCTACACGATATTTAATAAGAAATTTAGACAAGCTTTCAAACAAATATTACACATTGCCTGAATAATGGCGACAATTGTTCTAGGGTTTTTCATGCAGATGATTCGGGAAATCATAAAATGTAATTTTTCAGTAAATGTAAATTATTTACGAAAATCTTTAATAAAAAACTTTATAATAAACCTGAATTATATAGTTTTCAACTTTCCTTTATTTCCATCAATATTTTATAGCCATACTTTTAGAGATTTTTGTCATAATAATTTATACGTGGTTAAGTAGGTCTGTTTTAATTTAGGATGTTCTGCTATAACTTGCAAATGTTGTTTTCGGTAGGTGCATAGGTGACATAGTCGCTAGTAATTTCATTCACGGTCTTCGCACCTAGAGATACATAATTATGGTATCTATTATTAGTTTTATATATATTTTCCAAGCTTTAAATCTCATTTTTCCACCAAAGAAAAGTATATTTGTCGGGAGCTAAGAAACAAACATGTGGACTTGTCTGACTTGTCTCTCACCTCCCAACCCATATAAATACAATATTGCTACACTTTAGTCGTGTCGTACCTGATAGTGCCATTGTTAAATCTAATTCATCTCTCAAAGTTTCTACGACCTTTTTTCCCCCTTCTTCTCCGCCAGCAGAAATGCCGTAAATCATTGCTCGTCCAATAAACGCCTAAATTCATTAGTGTCCATTTATAGTTGGAATTTTATTAAAATTTGCTGCTAATATCATAAAGGGTGATTATGGCAAAAATAAATACAAAAACAAACCATTTTTGCTCCTAAAGCTAAAGCTTTGAATATATCCGATCCCTTCGTTACTCCACTGTCAATGTACACCTCACATTTTCTTTCTACAGCTTTTACAATCTGAGGAAGGATGTTTATCTGTTAAGGAGATAAAAATCAAGTAAATTAATTAACTGAGATTTATTAAGATTGTGATATATTTTATTTCTGTCTCTTTTTCATGCAAATTGTATAATAATTTTCAAAGCTGCTGCAGATTTTGATAATTTGTAATTACCGTTGCTTGAACTGTGTCCAATTGTCTGCCTCCATGATTTGAGACCAGAATCGCATCAGCTCCGTTGGACACACATAACTCAGCATCTTCTGGCGTTAAAATTCCTTTCACAACGATGGGAAGAGTTGTAGTCCTGCATACACATCACATTCACACAAAAAGGGATAGAATTCATAAACTACCTTTTAATTTAGTACACTTCCCTCTTGTAGTAGTTTCGCTACAAAATTAATCAAATACTTTTTCAGCCACTTTACGACTTCCCATGTCACCGCATCGCTGAAAAGTGCATGCACCTTGTCAAAATCTAAAGTTGTCATCACTGTATCGGGAAGAACATTTTTAAGTCTGAAAATGCGAAATTAAAAATGTTTTCAGTTATTTTAGTCCGTTTATACGTTTACGAGGGCTGTGTAAAATAATTAACAAGAAAATATTTGAAACATTTGCCTCAAGTGCTCCGGATATTTGAAGGGATGTCTTTTTACAGCTCTTTTATTTCCCAGATACTGAGCGTCCACGGTAAGAACGATTGCTTCAAATCCTGCATCTTCAGCTCGCTTTAGAAGTTTCTTCGTTACTTCGCTAACAATGTAAAAATATTTTACAGTTTATTTGAGTTTATAACGTACAAAGTCAATGTATTAGGCAAATATATTACAAGAATTTTTGGGGTGGAAAAAGAAATACAAATATTTAGAATGCCTACATAATACCGATATTTATATATTATTTTAATATATCATCTTCTCATCATATCATCTTAGTATAGAGGAACAATAAAACATTGGCTAATTATTTGCCCAGAAATTGGCAATGTACTTTGTACTTACCATTTACGTTAAAATTAACACATCGTGGTTATAATTAATATATTTGTCAATAGTTAGTTTTTAATGATAAATTAAAGCGTTGTTTACCGATCTTTGTGAACGTAAATCTGCAACCACTTTCTTCCATTAGGAATAGCAGCAGCAATTTCTTCAATGCTGCTTGTAGCGAATAAAGCCAGAGTAAAAATTCCACCAACAGATGCAATAGCTATAAATAAGTCGCAATGTACCTTAAACTAACATTCAGGTCTAAAAGCTGTAGATTCGTAGAATGATATATTTTCAAGGACTTAATCTACATTTGGAAGCTAAAGGCATGTACCCCAAAAATGTTGGGCTATTTGAAAAAAATTGGTACCTCTTGCTGATTTCCCCAATTTATACCTTTCTAACTCCACAAAATACATTTGTGCCCCCCCATTCGAGATTTTAGATACGCCCATGTATTACCTACATGCATAATTTTGTAGTTTTTACATGTGTACATGTGTAGTTTTTAAATAAAAAGTACCTTTAGCCGAAGCCACTTCCCCTTCTGGGTGAAAAAGGCGTTGAATTCCCATTGGACATACTGCAATTGGGACATTAAGCCTTTTCCCAAGAATTGTGACACTCAAATCTCTTTGACTTACATCCCGAAGCATTCGAGGACGAATTAGCCATCTTGATTTTATTCAACAAGCAATCAAATGAGAAAATAATTCATATATAGATATTTAATCGCTATAAAACGGGTATCCGTGAAATTGGAATATTTTTACTCTTAAATTATGTTGCAGTACTAAAAATATTTTTTTACAAAGAGCAAGATGAACTAACCTATTATAAGCTTCCCTATTATTACGTACAGTATATTCTTCATCTGTTCCAGTTTGAATATATTCCCATTTGCTTGTATCCAAAACTTCTTTAGCAGCTTTTTCGAAATCAGACACACAAATAAAATGATCCATTTAAATTGAAATTGTTTATACCACACAGAAAACAATTACAAGTATATTAAGTGCAACCAGGCCTGTTTAGTTTAAACTTTATACAGAGTCAGATTTATTTACACATTTTGTATCGAATAATTGATTAAAGTTATATCATATTTTTTGTATATTACCTGCCTATAGGTCTTATGTATATGATGTTTATGAAAATGATGGATGTATGAAACATTTATTTATCTTTACATGAAATAAGATACATGTTACATGTATTACAGTTATTATCTTTCATTTCTTAACTCTACTTTGCCATTGATCTCGAATAGTAGGTATATAAAGGGTATATATAATTATTTGGGTCAAGGTCAATTGGCAAACATTATCTTTTTCGGCTGTAATTTATTTTTATACATTCCATTATCATAAAATGGTTAACAGCCTGATTGAAAATTACAGAGAACGTTTGGCTCATATAATCAACGTGCTTGAAATTTTGCAAGTATTTTACTAACAACAATTAAGCATTAATCATAATATTATATAAATCTTAGGTAATTAAAACGCAGGCACTTTTTACCTTTTTACTGTTATGGGTTCTTATAGCTATATAGATTCATATTATTATCATGTAAATGTTCTTTAAAATGTGATGGCGATATTTTTTCCAAAAATTGTACCAAACCGAAGTCAAAAACTTACTAGAGGTATATATTTTGTTGTGTTTGTGGAAAAATCAATATTTTGTTTGATACAACTGTAAAATTTTCATTGCATTTAATTGTATCTGAAGTTACAGCAAAAACTCGTCCTATAGCTTTAAGAATAATCGAATTTTTTATTTGATGTATGGGAGAATTATGCTGAATTCAGACTATTTGTAATATTATGTATTCTTTAAATTTGAAGCTGACAAAGTGGTCTAAATAAATTAAACTACATTGTATACACAGACCTAAAATGAGTGCACTAATTGTGATATGAGTTGTACATAGAATTATGGATGATGTGTGTAAATTTTGATGTAAAATGTAAATGTAGCTCCCACATCCACATGCCCCATGTATCTCAAGTCATGACTGTTACTAATCTAGCACTGTCAGAATAAACGATGAAAGCTGCGACCTGATATAAATAATCCAACTTAAGTGCAAGCAATTACCATACGAGACTTGTCCATGATTTCCCATCTCGGAAAAAAGGAAATAATCTTGAAACCCGCCGCAGCGGTATTAACTAATACATAATTCTCAAAACTAATGAAACTCTATACATCAAAACTCTTCATAAAAGTTTGATATATTGTATGTCCCACGTTAGTAAGTAGTCTCATGTATAGACCCCTATGCTTATGCCCTGTAGTCTATGCACCACATGTTCTTTATTACACAATTTACACACTCAACTAATATGTAGGGAATATAACTTCACTTTAAGTTGATGCTACTCTAATTTCATTTCCTGTTTTGTGTGGTGGTAAAACGGTAATGAAAAGATTCTATGATATTTCAACTTCACTTCAACTAGAGCGAATCTCTCAACATTAATTTGAATCTACGTCATAAACATACTCTCACACAGTCTCACACATTCAGCCGCAGCAGTACATATTGTTTCTGTCCACTTTTACCTTGCCTCTCTCACTAATAAATACATGTACAAATCTGCATACCTAATACTGCACTGGAATCGAGAGGTTTCTAAAAATACACGAAAAACACTTATTTATGAAAGCTTATTAAAATTTAATTTCCCGATTTCTCGGCCCATCTACTATCTACCACAACCCGACTCTCAAAAATGTTCCGCACAACTCCTCTCCAAACAGATCCAATTTTGCAAGTGTCAAAACTGTTACACTGTGACACAGTAATAGTAATATAACTAATAAGGTACACGCATGCAATCGAATCCTACTACAAATGCTCCAATACATTTTAATACCAAATACTTCGGTGGATGCTTTTAGGATAAAAACATTCTTCGGAAGTTTTTCTAGTATGTAGCTGAATATTAATATTTTGCCAAGCCTATTTTAATTGAGCCTTGTTCGGCCTTCAAAAATGTTTGTAACATAATAATGATCCTTAAATAAATTATACTGCTTTCGGTTCGGGAGATCCAACTATGAACAACTATTGCTCTAGGGTGACTTGACGTATTGGTTTGGTATACTCTTAATTTATTCCCTTGAGCGGGTGCTTTTTCTAGTCCTTAAAAGTATATAATATTAATGGATTGAATTTTTGTATTTGTAAAATCAATAAAATTGCAAATACCTCTGAGTTTTATTTCATATGAGAGCTTGAATTCGGCTAGTACCTTTAATTGTGGCTAATGTACAGGAATGGAAAAATACATAAACATAATTATTATACGACATAAACGAGAGGAAGTGTAATTTTGTTTGTGGGAACATTAAAGCGAATTTATTAATTGATTACCCGCAGTGGATATGCGGATGACACATGGACACTTACATTTATTAACGTTTTTAATAAATAACATTTCGATTGTTAACAAGTGTATATAATCGGGGTTCGACATTGCATACACGGATACACCTAAATCATTGATGTAAAGCTTTTACATGAAATTGAAAGAAACATTTGAGGTTAGTGTGTTTAATGTAATTGAGCCCGCGTATTGGGCGAATTATATGTATATCTTTGTAATATTCACAAAATCGCAGCCCACAAGCCACAGAGAGACATGACATTATGGCAGCAACCCAATATTCACAAAGTTTTATGGGCAATGATTGATTTATTTATTTATTTGTGGTCATGCCAAAGAGCTCTTGCTTGAGTCAAGTGGAGTCTCGTCAAATACTCCGTTTGTTTGCTTTCCCCTACCATAAGAATCTCTTTCTTAATACTTTGGCTAAGGTTCCAAAATAAAACACTTTTAATGGGCGAAAGAAATTCATGCAATTATCCTTACGCCAAAACAAATTTCTGAATACTACTACTGTGGGAATTATAAAAATTAAAACCGAAAAGCAAATATTTTTTTAATTGCACCATTCCACAACTTTTTCAATAACTGCATGTGCATAATTATTTCATGTGCAACAACAAACTGATTATTTAAAGCATAAAAGCGTAAATAGTAAATTCCTTTAGTATAATAACGAGGAAAATATGCTGCGGTAACTATTTTAAGATGACATTTTTGCAAAAGATTTGTCAAATACATACATACATACATAAGTGTATAAATTGTCTCTACTAAAATACAGATCATAATGAAAGTGTAAACTTAAATGAAACGTTTATGAATTTAATTCGTCTAAAGTACTTACACATAGATTGTTTACATTTCTGGATAAAAAACTGAAACGATTTCGGCTCTTTAAATTGTTGAGCTAAATCTTTTAAGTTATGTATATGCAATAATAATATTTTCATTTATTTTCTTGAAGTGTTTCCAGCATGAAATGCAAAGTCTCATTTAATTTAGGGATTACAACAAATGATGGTGAAGGATTTCCACATGGATTTCCAAACCAATTCCTTAGTCTAAATTCAAAACCTTGTTTTGAGTTACTTGGATTTACGTTACGACTGCTGTAAACTACAAGCTCTTTCCGGGGTATTTAGAAGAGCCATTACAACTTGAGAGATTTCGGAGAGTGTAGTTATTTTTTTAGTGTTAGTGTTGTACACAACACTTTGACTCTGTATGAGACTCCTCTTTCGACTTTCGACCCAAGACATACACTTTAAAGAAACTAAAGCGGCGGAAATTGAGATATGGTTTGGTATGAGAGCTCGTAATCTCAATCTCAATCAGTTCAATTTCAATTACATGTTGACTTTCTTTTTCTATACTCACTTACTAACATTACATACAACTACAACACAAATACGCCCCGACATACCTTCATAACATACATATAGCTCCAACTGATACAACAACATGAACGTATTCTCTTGGAATGTTGCAACTCAAACTGAAAACTTTCTCAGAAACCCGAATATAAATTCTGAGACGAGAACTTGAGACGGGAGAGTCGGAGAGTATTATAAAATACCATCAGAGTCAATCGCTCCGAAATAATCAGAACAAGAAAAACGCAGTAGTCGTACTGTGTGTATAAGCAAAAGTGGTGTACATAAAAGCGACAAGGAGTTGGAGAAAAGGCTCGATATATTCACGAGTCTTGATCCAATCTGACATTTGTGATGGAAAAATTACCACCAGGTGACAACGCAGAGGAAAACAGATGCGGCTGTCTCAACTCCAATACTCACTCATCTCTCACAAACTCAACTTATTGCGTGCGACTCATCTCCAACAACTTAACGTGTGCATATCCAACTACCTACTTTCTGATTCTCAGTTTTGACTGCCTCTTTTTCTAAATATCACGTTATATATTACGCTCTTGTATCTTTGTATCTCTTTTTCAAACTGTTATTAGTTTAGTAGTCTCATTGAGTTGAGTCTTTTCGTCTTCATATTTGAATTTGTGATGCATATGTGTGTAGATATGTACAACATAGTTACACACGAAGGAATCCCAGTTGTATTTTGTATAAATACCACAAACACAAGTGTGCCTTATATATTATATTACACAGATAGACATATTATTATATGTTTGTAGTAACTTGTTAATGTTAATGGCTAGACGTGAATGTAGCTAGAATCTATAGGTGATAGTTATATACGGAAGGAGCATAGAGTGATCTTGTGTAGGCGTGTATAAATATATTATCTTTGTCAAAATCTATCCTACTGAACGAAAAGAAACCGAAATGGACATGTTTCGGGGAGTGGAGCATTTATTTAGGTATCATGGCAAAAGCAAAACTCCCACATATCATCTGCATTCATACATTATCTCATCACTCTCAGGGTACGCTACACCTTTTCATTTTATTACTTTACTTTTACCTTCACATATCCAAAAGTGCAGGGATAAATTATTCAGTATTGCAATGTGATATAACATGGAAAAATTATTTTGACATCAACATTCATGATTCAGGAAGTACCATCTACTTATAATATTATTTGGATTCAGGATTCTACCGAGTGAATCTTGGGATGTGATTCATGATTAATGGGAAAAATAAAAAATAGGCTAAGTTGAGACCAGGCATATTTCACGTAGTTTTGGATTTGTGGGAGGGGTAATCGACCCTGTTCAGGTCAATACTCAATACATACGTATTCCAGTCCGCAACAGTGTGTGCAACAATTTTTTTATATGAAAAAGGATTAGCACGCTAAATTACAACTACTG
The DNA here is from genome assembly GCA_034694085.1 of Pogonognathellus longicornis. Lineage (NCBI taxonomy): Eukaryota > Metazoa > Arthropoda > Collembola > Entomobryomorpha > Tomoceridae > Pogonognathellus > Pogonognathellus longicornis. The sequence continues at coordinate 2,861 of JAQFYB010005180.1, read as the reverse complement.
TAACAAAACCGTGCGCAAGATATTTACAGTCTCAAAGTATTCTGTACAATCTCTCCAGCCAAATCCTGCAATCAAATATTATATTATGTGCTCATAAATACAGGTTTTACCTGTAAGTAATGTCACACAAGATTCAAGGCTGTATTTAGGGGGCAATTGCCCCCCCGAAATCGGAAAAAATAGGTTATTTCACCAAAAAAAGTGCAAAAAATCGAAAAAAGGTTTGAACTACGCACGAATTTGATGCATTTTAGATTGATCTCGGCTTAAAATAGCTCAAATTTTTCGCGCTACGCGCGATAACAGACACTATTGTGCATCAAGTTGGTATTTTGCCCCTCCCGAAATGGTATCGTAAATACGGCAATGTATACAGTAATGTAGATTTGTAATATAAACGTCTGTGCAATATCGAATTACTTAGGTATGTTATTACTCTTATTATGGTTGGTAGATAGCAGATATGTATGTATCTAGTAGGTATGCTTAATTGAGTTTTTCTTTGATTTTTAAAAAATACCTTTGATTTTGATGAAATGTGTGTTATGGAATGCTGGGTTTTGGTGTATAGGTGAGTAATGAATGTTTTATCATATGTATAGCAGGAGTATTGGTATGTAGTACGTAGCTAAAAATGGAGTATAATGAGTACGTGGAAGGAAAGCATGGTATGAAAATAAGAGTAGGGAATTTGTAATAAATAATGGAGCAACGTGGTGGAATGTGGAACCCTGTGTTTGGGCTTATGTTTTTGATGCAGAGCACTCTAAGGAGACAGTGACATGAAGAGATGAAGACTAAAACAGAGCATTCCATTTGCGGAATAGCAACAACTAAATGAGCCGCATCACATAAATTGAATTTGGTGAAAGGACATGGAGGAAGGAGGAGACGAAGACGCGACACGACAGCCAAATTCAGTGCAAAGATGAAGGAATCCGTCAGTTGCACTCTCTCCTCGTCCTCGCTATGCTCCTGTAAATAATACTATTACTTTTCTAATCCAAAAGAATATTTACAACGTTTTCCAGCTTTAAACTCATAATTTTAAATGGATAAACATTGACAAAGTTACATTTGGTCTGCTTGATGCATCTTCAAAATCCTCATCCTATAATAACACGACTCCAATTTGCTAAAGCCTCCGTCGCCGCTTTATTCTATGTACATAATATTTCCTTTCCATGTGATGTACCTACATAGAATGCTCCCACATAATATGACATAACGTTACATGCGGTGCCTAGAAAAGTTTGTTTGTGAAAGAAATCCATCTCTGATGTTATAGTTATGTTAAGTTATGTATTCAAATGGCACAGCATAATGCACACGATGAATTTCATTCCCTAGAGTTAAAAAACGCACGTCATACGCACACATTTTAAGACACAGACCAAGAATAAGACACATACATTCATCAGATTGACTTAAGTTGAATCTTGAAAATCTCACATTCACATTTGCAATTGCACATCAGTCGAATTTCATATCTCTGCTTTGACTCAACTACAGAACTACTGGTGCAACTTTATTATTGGACTGATGGTGGTGTAGTTTCTTTCTAAGTGCTCCTCATTTCTGTCTCACTCTTCTTGTTACTCCCTAAGAACAACTTTTAAATCAACTTTTACAGAGTTTTGTGATAAAATCAGTCTTCTTGAGTTACTTTCAAACTTATTCAACGAACGACACAGCGATCAAAGAAAATAAATTATAATGGATCTTAGTGCAAGAGAAATTGAAAGTTTGTTTAAGACATAAGTATTTTGCATGTTTCCTCATTATTCCCATTTTTTAAGCGTCTGAAATTATTTGTAGATTTTGAAGAAGCTTAAAAGTGTCAATATATGTTTTCAGGAGCGAAATTCACATTTTCTATCTACGATTTCAATGGAACCAATACTATTGATGCGTACAATTTGGCCGACGCCCTTAGAGCATTGGGGCTAAATCCAACTCTTAAGATGGTCAACAAACTCGGAGGATTAAACAGAAAAGGTAGATTTTATGGATACCATCATATTTCCGTTGTACTAAACACACTCAAAATAATTTATACTTTATTGATAAGCATTCTTTGTAGATATTTATTTATTACACTTATAAATCATTTTTTATTGTGGATATTTTCTATCTTTATATATCATCCTGAATCATAAACCTTCACTTCATGGAAGACAACCGACAAATACCATCAAACTTTTAATTTTAACCCCTCCCCCCACATTAGGGACAGAGTGCAAAATTTCCATATCAGCTTTACAAATATTATTTGCTCATTGCATTGAATGTATTTTCTAAGTGAATATTATAGTTTAACATGCTGTACCATTACCTCTATACCATAGTATTCATAGACGACAAATTTGCCTCACATTACCCTCAATGTAGCCCCACATGGGGTTCACTCCCAATCCCCAATCCTTAATTCGAATGGTTAAAGGATGGCTATATATAGTGCCCAGTACCACCCAAGCTGAAATAACACGAAATATTTAATTGTGATACTTCATTAAAAACAAATTGATATTTCCCTGAAAACTGTCCTCTTGAGTGTTTTTCAAATCCAGTCTCTCACACCGTCACACCCACTCAGTGGTTGCCCAAAAGCTTGTCAAATTTTAAGGGAATCTCATTCGTAAATGCTTAAAAAGTCTAGAAATTTCAGACAATAATGTAGGTAGTAGGTACCAATATAATATATTATGAAACGTTGATAAATAAACGTTCCAAAAGAGTGCATTTTTTAATAAATTTTTGTATCATGAGATTTGGAATAAGATAATTGATTTAAAATGGCCTTTCATGAATTAAATGCAAATGTTTTAGCAGCAAAAAATATTTCAAGTATGAGTATTATT
>JAQFYB010005179.1:0-14615 GCA_034694085.1 Pogonognathellus longicornis | reverse complement strand
AGTTTCCGTTCAAAAGTTATAGCTAAGTGAGTGAAAAAACGGTGAAATGAGGTCACGTGGTCACCCTGCACCTTAATCTACTACACTATTAACACTATATGCATATAGCACTACTGCCATAAGTGCCATATAGATATCTACTACACTATATTATACATATATACTACACACCAATGTCCCCCCCCCCCTAAATGGCCACAGAGGTGTCACAAGTCGCCAAAAATGGCCCAAAATATGTCACAATACACTATTAACTACATATATACATATCTATTACACTATATACATAACTGCCACACCCCAACATCCCCTAACTGTTGAGAAATATGTCAGTCACTAAAAAAGGTCGAAAATGTATCACAAGTCATAAAAAGTTGCCCAAAATGTGTGGCAAAAAGTGTCTCCAGACGCCCCAACAACTGACGCTACTTACTACTTACACCGTTACACCTGTTTTACTACAGTTTATTTTTTTTATCTAAAATCCAGATGTGATGAGAAGTCTTATTGTCTTATATTCAAAATTAGATTGCACTGCTTCCTTCCAGCACGGAATGTTTTTTATTTATTTTTAGCTTCGTCATACGATCAAAGTAGAAACAGAGAAATGTAAAAATGTTATATACTATAATATAATACCTAGTCGTTATTATTTTTACATATCTCTGAGTAGAAACCATTGAATCTAATTCATTAGTCATTCACACGGCCGTATCCAGAAATCGATTTCGGGGAGGCAAAATATATTTCGGGGAGGACAAAATATTATTCGGGGAGTGCAAATTATTATTCGGGGAGGGCAAAATATTATTCGGGGAGGGCAAAATATATTTCAAGGAGGGCAAAATAACCTCTTTTTTGGGATTATGGGGGAGGCAATGGCCACCCCCTGAATTCGGCTATGGTCTTTCACATGAGTCTACAGATCTCGGCATTTCTGTAAGATTAAAGATGTCATATCACGATATTTTTCTTTCACTTTCTTCTGGGATTGTTGGCTTGTTGGTCTAAGCTTTTTTATGAGACAATAACATGCTTATATCAAACAAAATGGTTATGGCAATTGCATTATGGTCGCTATATACATAATATGTCGGAGTCGGACTAATCACATTTATAAGAGGAATTTTACTGGTATCCTGGTAAGCTACTGCTCGGCTCGGTGTACACTACAGCTCGAACACACTATACAACTCGCCGATTTTACAGCTCAACCCTTTGTTTTAAAGTCTTATGAAATCTTGTGAAGTGTAATGTACACCCCACTCTAACGTACCATTTACTAACTTATTATTTGCAGTGATTTACACTATATATGATGTATAAATGTATAATGTATATGATGTATAAATGATGTGTAAATATGATGTTTTTGGGATAAACAAATCTGTAGAGCAAAAGCATGCAAAGAGCTCTATCTGGGTAAGTTAGAGTGGGGTGTACATTACAGTTCACAAGATTTCATACGACTTTATAACAAAGGGTTGAGCTGTAAAGTCGGCGAACTGTAAAATCTCAAGCTATATTGTGTGTTGGAGTTGTAGAATTGGCGAGCTGTAGTGTACACCGAGCAGTAGCGTACAGGAATCATTTACTTTCAATGAAAACTGAGACGATGACATGGTCTAGCCATGAAAGGAATTGTTTATGTTACTTTATGATAGATAAAGCACGGCCGTGGTTAAAGCTAAACTCTACAAGCAGAGCTTTTAAACATCATGAGCAAGATGAGACTATTCTATACTATGTACTTCGTTCATTCTATCGCAGTTTCACTCACTCCTGACAAATTCCACTAACTTACTTTGTTTGCTTAGATACTTTTGTTTATTGTATTAACATTAAGCTCAAAGCTCATAGGTAAACTATTTCATTATTCCAGTTTCATCATCCACCAGACCACAGTCTCGTCATCCAGAAATCCAGAATCCATGTGATACTAAAAAAATCCCATCCTTATGTCGATCGAATGTATACAATCTTATTGAGTATCATATCATATAGTAACGTTGTATAGGTTCCTTACAGTATATATATAGGTCAAGCTTTAAACTGTGGTCTCACATAACACCAAGACATCCAGTAGTAAGCACACACATTACATGGTTCATGAAATAAACAATCACTTATTTGTTGTGACACAACTCTAACTAAATCTATAACATAATCTTGCTAAGTAGCTAAATAGACAAACTTGTCCTAAATATGACTTTAAACAAACAAAATATCATAACTAGAGGCATCTTCTTATCAATTTTAAACAGTCGTTTGTAACTTTCATCAAAATAAATAGCTTAACTTAACTGTGTCTACATTTCACTGCCAATGTTCTGATTTCGTTCCTGTATGTGCCTAAAATAAATGAAGGATATATACATTCTAGGTAGGTACTTTTGTGAATTTTCAAGTGACCGAGTGTTTTCAAAGTAAAAAATACAGGTTAAAATGTCCGAATCGAACCAACCAAACGAAAATGGAAGTTTCTCCTTAATGGTAAGTCAAACTATGTATTAGTAAAGAATCATTAATATTGTTGTTTTACACTTTACATGAAATTAAATATTATGGTAAATGACTCAAATAATTACGAGTACACAGTGCAACGGTACAATTCATATCAGTTAGCTACTCTATGGCATGGTAAATGGTAATGCTCTGTCTGTGTATGGATATGAACATCACGTACGTCCACATTTATGTTCACATGTATGTCCACTTCAATTAGAATTCTAACAATATTAATATTATGTGACCAAAATTTAAGAAAGTGCACAAAAGACTATGCAACCCTTGGGATTAGGAAATCTTTAAAAGCACCTTGGATGTTGGATCACTTGGTGGATGGTACTTATATTATCTGGATGAATGGAAGATAGACAGTAATGTACACGTGCACTCATTTTGATTTTTCTCGTCTAGTAGCATACACTCTATATTCTATGAGATGAGATTATATCTGTGCGCTGTGGCTGGTAGTGCATAGTGTAGTGTATGCATAAAAAATGTTTTATGTTTATTATTTTTTTCTTTATAAGATACGGGATCGACTCACATCGTCTCATCCTCATAATTGTAATATTGTAATTCACCTGTCTTCGTTTCATGTTTTCACAAGGCACAATATTATTATGTAAAAAATCCAGAAAGAAAAGATGCATCATGCACGTAAGCTATAGCTACAGTCTATTTAAGCAAACGCAATTCGTGATTCACGCACGTGGCATTTATTACTGAAACGAAAATGCATAAAAGTGCACTAACAAACAATGGACAAAATTAATCTTACTTTTTATATATATATAAAGTTTTTTTATATTTACCTACCATTATATAGAAGCGGACTAAGTAGAAATTGAATGTAGAATTTTGTAGGTATAAGGATTTTATGGATACAACGATGTAAATCAATTTATTATTGTCACTAATTTTACTAAAAATATACCTTATATCAGTATAATATATTTCATAGAAATTGTTTACCAACATCAACGTAGGTAAATGTTGTTTTTTCTTTCTGAGTTCGGTGAACAGTCAACAGTAGAGAAAGAGATTCAAAATGCACACTTGGTTTAGATATGAGGAAAGTGTTAAGTAATGTTAAGTAATTACCACCGTACCACCTTGAAATAGTTCTCACAAAAAAACCGTGACTTTAAATAAGTCATAAAATATGCGGTAATAATAGAGTAGGTATTGAAATATTAATTTCTTGAACGTACGACAGAAAACTGCAGAACCAGTACATATGCTTTACTGTACGTATGAAATTTTAATTTTGACATAACTTGATCAATTTCAACTTAACATAATGTTAATATGCTGATCTGCACATTGAAATCCTCGCATTATTTTAACATTATCGTTTAATACTAATACAATGTATAAGTAAATTCCGGATAAACTTATATGGCAGAATAGTATTTTTTTGGGAGCTGGGAGGAATTTGCTACATTTCCCCCCTCCTACAACTTTGATATGATTGTATTATAATTTATCTCTTAACACAGCAATAGTAGAGACGTAAATATTTAAATATTATATCCTCTGTAGTTTGAAACCGAGCCGAAACCAACACCAAATTTTTTTAAACCTAACCGAAACCAAAACCAAAAATTTTGAAACCGAGCCGAAACCAAAACCAAAAAATTTGAAGCCGAACCGAAACCAAAACCAAAAATTTTGAAACCGAGCCGAAACCAAAAATTTTGAAACCGAACCGAAACCAAAAATTTTTGAAATCAAAATCGAACCAAAACCTAAATCATATAAAAATTTCGAACCGAACCAAAACCAAAAACATAGAAAGCGAAACCAAACCACAAATAGAGTATGGCAACAAAAAATAAAAGATATAAAATTGGCAATTTACTAGCAATTGAATATTTACGCCAATATTTTGTGATGAAGTTTTATAAAAAAACAATATCTCACTTGTTGTAGAGAGGCAGTTCCACTATATAAAGGGTTTGTAGACGAATCAGTTCTAATTTTTGGAACCGAAACCAAACCGAATCGGCAGGAACCTAAACCAAATTAAAACCGAAATTGTCCAAAAAATCAAGAACCAAAACCGAAAAAACCGTTCGGTTTCGGTTCAATTTCGGTTCTTACGTCTCTAACAAGCAAAGAAATAAAGATGTCCATGCTGTTAAAGACGGTCTTCTTTAGCAGCGTCCTTATATGAACGTTGGTAATCTGCGTGTTCTATTGCAGCAAAGACATTATAATGAGTGCAGAGAGTACAAGTGGAGTTAATAATCTATGTGTAAAAAATACACATTGCCAGCAAGATAAGTTATGTTATAAATTATAGCTATAGGTAGATAAGACACATTATGCTACACATAATGCTACTATGCTACTACACTGCTCTGAGTCTGACTGTAATTAATTAGGTACATTCATATTATTGCCTGACCTACGCCCTTTCAATATTGTTACTTACTTGTATTAAGACATTAAGAGAAATCAAACTTTGAGTTGAAAGACTGCGGACTGGTTTGAATGATATAATTTCTAAATTTAAGATTATATAATAGGTTTCTGACTTGTAGTTGTAATCAATCATGCTAAATTATATCGGTTGGTAATAATGTAGTTATATATAGTTAAATGGTCCACTAATCAATCTTTATAATCCATGGTGTGTTTCTACACATTCACCAACTAGCATAGAGCACTAATAACTAACAACATTACAACAAAAGTGCTAAAAATTAATTGTAAATCGTTTCTTTGTTATCTTTTTCCATTAATTGGCTGAATCATCTTCATAATATCATATCACTTATCTTACAGTTGTAGGTTGAGAACCGTGTCGAGGTGTTTTACATTTACATTGTTTGAAGTAAAAGATGTGGTTCTGTTGTTGGGTAAAATCGAAAAGCTTTATTTGTTCTTAATAAACCCAATACAAAAAATAACATTGTGAGAGAGTTTTAACTTTTAGCATTTCTAAAAATGTTGTACCTAAAAACTTACACATATCCCTCAAACACTCATCATGACAAATTTTATTTGTATTTGTGCTCAAAGCGTATTGTACTACTTTTATTGTACTACTTACCAAAACCCGTTTCGGTTTCTACAGCATAATAAGTTTAACATTTATCTTATTTATACCTATACCTAAGTGTAATTGCAATAATAATCATCGTGTGTAAATCAAAATCAAAGCCATGGCCATGTATTAATCCATCATCATTTATATTCCGAAACACATACAATAAGATAAACACACTTAGCAGATGCAAAAGGCACACGTTTTTTGCAATACTCGACATATACAGCTCTGCTCTACATACTCATACCTCACTCACACATTGTTCAAACGACAATACATAAAATGTTATTAATCATTCTCTAACATTTGAGCAGCTATGGTATAGGTACTATCAATTTTAAGACAAATGAATATGCAAGGTCAGGTTTAGGATTTAGAGCACTAGTTTTTAATGTTTGTTTGTCAAGGTCTGTGTCTCAGTTGCAACTTTCTGTCATGTCATGTCACATTATCACAATACTACATTTAGGTATATCTACATTATGTTTTCTGATGTACCAACATCATCATTCATAAATACACAGCAGCTCATAGCAAAAATATTTTTCTGTTTTCATCCCACGTAGATTTACTACTAAGATTGGTTTTGATATACTGCTTTTCAATTTAATCTCTTGAGACGTTGCTCGCCGTATGTAGCAAGCTCTAAAGCCTGATTGAGAATGACACTACTTTTTCTAGAATCAAAGTTTTAGTCATTCTCAATACCCGGTTTTCTGAAAACGTATCAATCAAAAATGTCTTTGTCGTACGGAAGATCAGAGTTCACTAGTATTTATAAATATCTGGATCACTCACTCACTCTACCACTACTAGTACATGATGAAAAAGCAGGAAAAACTCCACGAACTATTGTAGGTGCTTACTGTAACTACCATTAATATTATATCCCATTTTATTTAATGTTGTTTTATTCATGTAGAAAAAGAGTACTCAATGGATTCCTTACATCGGAAATTGCAAGGCAGTGGATGAATATTTATCAACGAAAGATGGCTTTGGGTGGCTTGTGCCGAAGTATTTTAATGCCTTATTCAGAGGTGTATCTCAGGTCCTTAATTTAATTATCTATTCTACCTTATTGCCATTAAAATCGCAATATGTTTGTAATTGTATAGTAGAGTAGAAATATTTTTCTTCAACTTAATGTTAGTAGGTATATATTATTTAAAGCCATTTTTCAATGATATGATATTGCAAGATTCTTTTTGTGTTTCTTTTTTCATTCTCATTAGGTGGTATTTGCCAATAATCCGATAACTGGACTTATCATTCTCTTAGCACTATTTTTGGCAGATTCTCTAGTTGGTTTAGCTGCAACAGGCGCTGCTACAACGGCTATTATCACAGCTTTGGTAATGTTTTCGAATTCAACAGTATTGCAATGCAATTAAAAATAATGTTTAGTATTTTAGCTATATTTTATGCATCTCAAAAAGTCAGACTGAAGACGCGACTCAAAAGGATGTACTTTAGTAGTCGCTAATTGCGTATAATTTTTATAGCTAATGAAACAGGAGCCTAGTCTGATCAATGCGGGCATTACCACTTACAATGCCGTTCTGGTAGGAACGGTAACAGCTTCGCTATGGACGCCTATGTACTCTGAACCTTTGTCTCCCAAACTGTGGGTGGTCATAATGATTGGTTCAATTCTCAGGTTTAAAAATCATTTTATTACTTTCAGTAGCAAGAATTTGTTGTTACAAGTATACATACTCTAAACAATAATGGTGTAAACGATAGTTTTATTTAAAACATTTCTAAACAAAATCTCGTTGTATAATGAAATATTTTAAAATTTTATTATATTATAGTGTGTTTATCACTTCCGCTTTGGCCAACATATTTTCATCATTCAAAATATCTTTGCCATGCCTGACTCTACCATTTAACATTGTGGTAATCATCTTGTTCATTTGCTTCATGCCACCTCTGGTTCCATCAAATCAAATTGATTCTCACAACTCTACTAATGTGAATACTTTCCCATTGGAAGATATTCGAACGATTCAATTTAGTAATCTGACTTCTCCAAAAGCCACTCCCTCCAGTGCGTTGTCCATGTCTATAACTACACCCTCTACTGTTAAAGACTTTCGTCGAGACGAAAATGGTACTGGGAAATCAAGCCCTGGTAAGGATCCCAGTAGATCTGTAAAAAATGCTTCCTTAATAGCTGCAAAGGATAACGTTCAAAATGGCAAGGCTTCAGAAAAAAATGAAAGTGGCAGGATTCATTCAAAAGACAAAGACGATCATAAACCTAACTGGGCTTCAGTAAGATCATTTATTCCACCTCCATTTCAGTTCCAGAGAGCTTTCTTTCTTATGCACCTCTTTTGGGTATATACTACTTAAATTTTTTTTAACAGATATCTTTTGGAATTATTTGCTCCATGGGTCAAGTGTATGGAATCAATAATATTGGATCAAGTATCTTGATGTACATAGGCTTACTAATTTACTCACCTTTACTATGTTTAGTCAGTTTTCTGGGGGCCTGCGTATCGTCATTAACAAGTAAATAAATAATATTCTTCTGAATTCGAATTGAGATTCACCCTTACCAATTCAACTGATTACTATGAAATGATTTATTTCTATTTTACATTAATATTGATTCAGAATTCAGACCAATTTTGTATTTTGATGGATTGCGTGTTTAAAGGTTTGGTGGTTGCACCTGAGCAATATGAAGCAGTTTACAATGGAGTTTGGGGTTACAATGGAATTTTATCTGCTGGTGCCGTGGGAGGCTTCTTTATTGTCATAACGTGTCACAGTTTCTGGACAGCGATGTTCAATGTCATCTTTACAGTTGTACTTCAGCAAACACTGATAATCCTATTTGCTTCTGTAAGTTTAAACATGCAGATTAACTATCATTTCTTACCAAGTACGTTAAATAATACATCACCACGAATGTGGAGGTGGAGTAGGTGGACACATTAATCGATTTCGGGAGAACAAAATTCAAATATAATTATATATAATCGAGCGAAAATCGAAAAACTAATTTTGGTAAAAATAACCTAAAATGCATCAAAATCTTGAAGCATTTCCCGTTTTTTTGCACTTTTGTATTGGCTAAATGTATAGGGATTTCAGAGGGGAGCCCCTTTTAGACAAACCCCCTGTATACGACCTTGAACACGGATTCTTTAATTTAAGATGTTATTTGCATAATCATTTATTTATATTACACAAAGAATAATTTGATTACTCTTTTATGTGACAAGATGAGACTACCAGTTTTCACGCTTCCTTTTGTGTGGAGTACCTTGCTGTTTCTATCTGTAAGCTCCTCAGGAGAAGAACTACCTAGAGTAACTGAATTTTCTTTTCCAGAAATTCATCTTTACCAATTCGTACAGCGGAGACGTCTTCAGAGACTGGAGATCAAGCAAAATAATGAACAGCAGGTATATCATCAGTAATATGCATACCTACATAAAATACATACCTAATTATTATAGTAAACGAATGTATCAACATTGGTTTACTGCTATGAAGAATACGAACCTTTACGAAAACTAAATGACATACACAATTTAAATTAAGGTATGGGAAGAACGAGAGGTTGTACTGAATGAAGTCAAAGTAACCACAAAGGAGGAAAGAGAAAATACCAGACTATAAAACAATATTAGCATTGTGTTAATTGTGTCAATTGTGTAGTATCTCAGTCTGAGCAAGATTCCTTATGTTACATAATAAAATAATGATTTTATAAAACATCTTACAGCATAAAGTTTCACTTTGGGTACTACGAATCAGAGAAAAGACACGATTCACTTAATTAATACCGACGCTTTAAATCCATATAATATTAACAATTTCCTAACAATTGAATGATGGGAATTGACCCTTCTGTAGACTCATCTACATAATGGAGACAGTAGATGCTACAATTAGATATAATTATTTTTCATATTCATGGTCTTTATACTTAGCTCCCCAATCTATGAAACCATCAATTAGAGCACGTTTTTACATACCTGCACTGGACTGTACTGCACTGCAACTACCTATACCGTAGTTCACGCAATAGAAGCCCAGGGGTTCACGGTTTTGGGGATGTCATTTTGGAAAAAATGTCGCAAATAAAAGCCCAGTGGGCTTATATGATGACCATGGGGCTATAGTTTTTGAATGCTAGAATTTATTATTGTCACAAAGAGATTACAAATTATAAATCATTATATATAAATCATAAAGTTCGCTCATAATTAGTTTTCATCGTCAGAAGACATAAGAACAGGTTCACTTGAAATGGTTGTGACTATATCGATTTCCATTTCTTCTTCATCGGAAGGGTAAATGATATCCTCTTCCAAAAGTATATTATATTATAGTATATACCTAACTCAGTACTGTTTGCAAAGCTTTATTACCCAAAGTGTACACAAACACCTTTAACATGAACTAGTTCAAACTCCATGAAATTCTAACCCACCTTTTTATTAATGTATTTCAGTCGATCAATATTTAAGTGCTCTTATAATCAAATGTTGCAAAACAAGTTCACACAAACTAACGATTCAACGCGGAAAATGTGCTCTGTCTTGATAGAGTTTATACTATGCATAATGCTTATATACTATAGATAGGGAAAACCCTTCTGTGATTCTGTGTCCTTAACCATTGAAGTTTAATGATACACCGTACACTATGCAGGTTGTTATGTAAAAGGTAAAACAATGCCAGAAACAATGAATCAAATAATGTGCACTCATACATGCACATGCATCGTACACGCATATTATATAACTGCATGCAACTGACTTGGTGTTCTTAATAATATCAGAAGATAATTATATGTACTGAAGTACTGTGTTATAATCTTTTTTCTGTACATCTTTGTGTTTATATTTGTTTCAACTTGTGTGGTGACCGTGGTCCTGCCTGGTGCACACTATACAGCCTGGCAATAAAAGGGGTGAGCTTTGTTACTTGAGGTCATTTTCTTATTACGACGCAATTTTGTGTGTACCTGTATATACATTGTGTATGTAACACGTATATAAAACAAGGCTGTATTGAGGGGGGGCAAAGGGGGCAATTCCCCCCCCCCCAAATCGGAAAAATATAGGTTATTTTACCAAAAAGGTGCAAAAAATCGCGAATTTGATACATTTTAGACTGATTTTGGCCTAAAATTGCTCAAATTTTTCGCCCTTCGCGCGATATTAGACACTATTGTGCATCATGTTGTATTTTGCCCCCTCCGAAATGGAATCCTAGATACAGCCTTGATATAAAAAGTATATTATATTATATATAATGACAATGTGTGGTAAAACAACTGAAGTCAGTATATAATATTTGAGAAATGAAAATTTTGTCAGTGATTGTTTACAATAATAATTATAATTGTGCCACCAATTATCTTGTGGAACAATTCTAGTGGAGGATTTTAGAAAAAACTTCGGATTGAGCAAGTAAATTTTAAAGGAAAAAATTCGTCCCATCAGTGATTTATGTAGAAGTTCAGACATTCGTGGAACTATGAATTGCCACGTGTTTTTGACTTATATAAGAATTCTAACTGTTTTTTTAACTTGTTAATTTTGTTTAGTACTGTATCCACATGTAGCAAAACTTATAAAAATGTCGGTTTTAACGACCAAAAAATTGAATGATGTGAATTTATTCATGCACTGTACATTGTACAACATTAACCCTTTCATTCTCTCATTTAATTTTTTGTCATGCCCAGAGAAAGAGAAATGTCCTAGATAGTATATTATAAGTATAACTCACATTTCTCTGGTCATGCCATATACAAGACAAGAGCATGTCGCTTTGCTTTCAATTAGATGCATGCGAAATGCAATAGATCCAGCTATTAGTCTAACAGAGACCTTAATAATTAGTGAAACTATGTATTTTAAATAGATTAAAATCGAATACCGGTGAATAGAATTACAAGAGACTGTAGGCTTATTTGCAATCGAGAATCCAGGAATCTGGTGGGGGCACCTCTATCTCTATACCCCTTGGATACGTCCTTTTGCACACCTATGAACCATACAATGATACAATTATTGCGCATTGCATATTGCATTGGCTCTTAATCAAACAGAGAAGTGGAAAATGAAAATATTGTTGTCGGCAATTAGAAAATTTATTTTTAAATTATTTAATTCTTTTGTTTAATATTATTATTAACATCGTAAAAAGCGGGTCATTTTTGTGCTGTAACCCCTCCCAAATATGTAACCTGGGTGCGCCCCTGGCAGTAAGGTGTTTTCAATTTCAGTCGCTTCTCTTGTTTTCTGCAAATCTTTCTCATCCAAATTATTTAATTCTGGCAGTCACCAAAAATAATTCCAATTGTTACCTACACATCTGTAACTCTGTACTAGAGTCTGTACCGTACTGTCGTGTAGCATAATATTTAATAGTATGACAAATTCGGATGCGTAATTTGTTTTTAAAATTAGTATGCCTTTGTAGAATTGTCAGCAAGCTTCTAGATCGGAAATCAGAATACAATAATATTCATAATAAATTATCAATTATAATAGTTAAGAATTATAATGAAATTCTCCAATGAATAAAACATAATAAAACATACTAAATTTAAATACCATTTCACACATAATAAATTATAACCAAATAGTACCTGGAGCGGGCAACTACATTGGCATGATTCAGTGGACTTAGATGCATAAAATTGTGTCAGAGTAATCGCGTACGTAATAAACAACTGTAACAACTTTGAATACAAAAAATGTAAAATGAACTTGTTAATAAGTTGCCATTAAATTACTCCAAATTACATTACATAATAGATCATTCATATCACGGTGCGATTCAAATTTTACCGAGCCTATGAAATTGTAATTTAAGAGAAATAATCCATTTGCACTCATTCCAATTTGACTTGTTGTTATTTCATGCAACATTACATCCAACTCATGTGAAGCCAATGCATTGTAGTTTCTTTTTTTGTAAAGCCAATCTTTAAACTCGCCCATCTAAAATGATTGAAACTTTTACAATGCAGTTTGCTATTTCGTAAGTATTTGTTGTAAGATATACCGTACCTTATTATTTATAGAGGCGGCCATTTGAAGGGGAATAATGTACAACCCCGAATTTAATAGAGTCATTACTCTATTTGCTCTTGAATTAACCCGAAAAAATTCCACGACAACTATGCACAAATATGGAAGTTGGCCAAAAGTTGACAAAAATGTAGATGCATTCACAGCATCATTAAAACTGTCGGATGATTTTTTTAAAGCTTGAAAATATTCATATACCTTGAAAAAATAAATGGGAAGTTATGCCTAATAAGTGCTAATATAGTAATTAAATTAATTATAGATCAGAATTGGAATAATATATCATCATGATTTACTTGATTGGGAGAACAATTTGGTTGTTCTATGAGAATAAAGAAATTATCCACCACACCACGAAACATGAATATTGTTAAGATAAAAAGTAAAGTACTCATACAGAAAAAGAATTTTGTGTATAGGTGAAGGATACAGCCAGCAACTTGTACAAAATACACGTATGGTGGGGATATAACTGTACTAGAATCTACAGGGAGTGAGGACATAATATAATATTCAAAAAATGAATCCATTCCAGGCTTCAGACGAAAAGAAGGCGTGAAAGAAAAGAAGCCAATAAAAATTCCAAACATAGGTTGAATGATTCCGGCAATGGCGAATATGGTGTAGCACATTGCATCTACATGATACTGAAAATTAAGCCAAAATATTTAATTGATTATACTGTTGGGAAAAAAAAATTGCTGAAATTTTTTAAGTTTACCTTAGTATCAGTATTAAATAATTTGTGTTTGCAAATTTCTTTAAATACTATTGTGAACTCTTTCCTTTTTTTCCAGTAAATTACAGTGTATGAAACCAAAAAGGTCCACATCACAATCATGTCAAATAAATGCACCACCAGTTCAAACGAATGTGAAAATTTGTTTTCTAAAATGGATTTTAGTGAAGCACCCAAGGAATGAAGAGTGTAAATAACGAACAAGGAAGTGGAAAGTGTCTGGAAGAAGCCAAAGTAGCTTAAAATAGACATTGGTTATACATTGAATAAATATTTTTTTAGCTGTTACCTTTTGAAATCGGGATTGGCAGAAAACAAATTCTCCAGTATCCTCATCCTTTTTAAATTTGAATGGTATGCACAGCATATTAAATCCAACATTGAAATAAAACTCCCAAAACCGAATAAGATTTGGGCTTTTCATTTTTAAAAACCTATCATCCATGCTTTTGTAAATTACTCGCTTTAAGTTCAATTGGGATAATTCATCGTTGTACATTTCTGCAGATAATATGCTATAGTGATTATTAATAAATAATTTCCCCCCCCCCTATTATTGTCCTACAGTATTTAGTATTTAGATTTACCTAACCTACTTGCAGGTTACTAGTATAAGATTAAATTATACTTAATACTGCTTGTAACATTACCTCATCACTGTCAATGATAAGGGCACTCTCCAGTCTGACTTAAAAAGTATATTATATTCTGACTACGACTTCAGAACTGAAATTTCATTGTGGTAATCTAATGTAATAATATCTAACTCAAAAATTCAAAGGAAAAATAATTAGTCCTTATTGCAATAATTGCATTTTTTTATAGTAATCTAATGAAATTAGGTCATATATACACTAAGTGAAAAAGCAACTCAGACTCATACATTAAAGACGTTACCATGAATTGAAGCGATTTGGAGTTCCATATTTTCAATAAATGCATCAATACTCTGTAGCTTACAATTTATTAAGTATCGGAGAGTATCGGAGATGCTTTATGGTTTTCAATTTCAGTCTGTCTGTCTGTCTGTCCGTCTGTCTGTGTGTGTGTGTGTTCAGCAGTATAACTCAAGAACGGATTAACTAAATTCGTTCAAACTTTCCAGATTTATACTGGGGGTTTCAACAAAGGTGTGGTACAAAAATGGGGTCAATCGGTTACACCCTTCGTGACCTAGATTGCAGATAAGGTTCCAGCTGTTCGTGTTATGCTGCGTAATTCATACCTGCAACCTGCA